>CM033474.1:153295275-153420660 GCA_019447015.1 Hymenochirus boettgeri
TTTTAACGGGTCCGCTCGCGGATTTTCGAATTTACGGATTTTTTCGAAAATCCGCGGATCCTCGCGGGACCGGATTTTTCGAAGTTCGGACATCTTAAGTCAAAAATGAATCAAAGGGTATGCCACATGTGGGTAGCACAGAACACAAAATGGACCAAGTCATAAAAGCAGAGAAAAAAACAGCTCTTTGTTTTGAATAGCTTCAAGTTTTTCAAACGAAACACCCCACAAACTCAGAAATTCCCCCCCAATTATATTGTTTTAGAACCTACACACTTCAGCATTGGAATGTGTAATTCTTTTATACCTCATGCAGAATTCAGCACATTTCTTTTTTAGAAAATGTAGTTTTTGAATTGTCGGGGGAAAAAGTAGACAAAAGACAGTTTAACTTAGAAATTTTGAACAAACCAGTAGAAATAAAAAAAAAAAAAAGCCCTCAATTGTTTTTCCCACAGTTCTCAATAAAGCAGTTCCTCGTTTGATCAAGGCATTGAAACAAGCCGCAAACATACTCAAAAGGAGCTTCTCATTAAGCCTTTAGGCTTGAACAATCTATTTTGTTTACTTAAGCCCCTATTGATTATTTATACCAGAGCATTTAATACTTTTTGAAATACTCCAAAGCAAATATAATTGGGTATTCATTCTTGACACACAAAAAAATAATAATTCGCAAACATTTTAGTATTGGTTTACAAGAATATCGGAAACCATTTTTCTCACTGTGCTTTTGTGGGATGAAATCTGGTAATGAATGCCACAAGGCCCCTTTTAGTGCTATTCCGTGAAAATTGAATGGTAATTGAGAGTCCCACACGCTTGTGCCACTTACTGATCCTAAAAACTTCTATGCCATCCTTTTGTAATGGTACCTGTGCAAATCTCATGAATGTGTAATTGTAGAGGGCTTAGTTTCCCTTGAAATTGGGAGGATATTAAATACGTGATTCCCAGGGTACTTTTTGCACAGCTTCTAAAAGGCCAATATTTCACTGATAGCCAGTTGATAACCAATCGGAAAATTCACTTCACAGAAAGCATTTTTCCAGGAGACAACGTTTTTTCCATTGGCAGAGACGACAATATTTTATGGTAAGAACTGATTACCTACTATTGAGTCAGTGTCCCTATTCTTTTTTGCTCACTGAGACAAAATCAAATACTATAATAGCAATCTGTTCACAAATGACAGCTTGCTGTAGCAGGTACCAAACTGCAATCTCTGGAGTTTGCAGTTCATTACATTCCACTAGACTACTAGGCTGATGGGGAAACACTAAGGGAAGATGTTAGTGTAAGACGTCACCCTAGTGTAAGACCATCACACTTACCAAACTAGACATACTTCATTGGACCTGCATTCTGCTATGCTGTACCTGCAGATAAGGCATGAATCTCCCAAACATGCTTTAGATTTAGCTCTAAAACCAATAAGTGATGTACGTGCAAGGCGGGCACTTGAATGGTGCCCCTAATCGCCCTTAGTGCTCACAAAACTTTGACAATGTTTGTATCATTGTCAGCATTATATTCAATATATTAAATAAGTTACTAAATACATTGTAATTTATGTATCTAGGATATTCCTAGTCCTCTGAGCACATGCATACTCATTTCCCATATTTCTATATTAATAGAATCACCACCCCAGTAATTTGCATTGTACAATACCTTAGAGCTATGCTTGTGAAGGTTCTCATTCATCCAGGTACTGGCTAATGTTGTATTTCAATTTAGATCAACTGGACATGAATGTAGTTCTTGAAGACGTGTCGCTAGTCATCCACTGGCTTTCTCAATTCGAATGACTTGTACAAGAATCTGTGGAATTATGTACCTGGAAATCCCAATTAGCATATCACAGCCAGGTGTTTAAGGGTGTGATTAGATAGTGGCTAAGGTGTTATAGGAACGCCCAGAGTAAGTGTTTAAACAGCATTGTACATCGTATCCTGGTCTGCTTTAACCGAACACACACTGAGGCAGCAATTGGTACATCCGAAAACGAAAACCCAATACCTAAACACAAGAAAGCGGGACATCATATATGCAGTGCAGTGCAGTGAAGATGCTCTGATTGATGTGGGGGAGACCAACAGCAACTGCATCAACGTATGGCCCAGACACAGAAGAGCCATTCTCGGGTCAGGACTCAGCGTGTATCTGCATCTTAAGGATAAAGGACATACCTTTGAAGATTGTAATGTTAATACTGGCGAAGGAAGTGAACTGGTTCAAGAGAGGTGGTGTTAAGGAGGCCATTTATGTGAAAATAAAGAAACCAAGCCTAAATAGAGGTGGGGGGGTTCGACACCAACTGCCTGCCATGTACAATGCTGTTTTAACCACCTTACTCTGGGACGTTCCTAACACCTCTTAGCCACTATCTAATCACACCCTTAACACCTGGCTGTGTATGCTAATTGGGATTTTCGGGTACATAATTGCACAGATTTCTTGTACAAGTCATTCTGAATTGAGAAGCAGTCGGAATGACTAGCGAAACGTCTTCAGAACTACATTTCATGTCCAGTTGATCTAATTGAATACACAGAAAATACCTGAGAGCATATGGTGATATCCCTCATTCCAGAATGACATTCTTCAATTATGCGGAAGGACGTTATGATATATTTTAGTCTAACATCCTAATTATATTACATCTTATATATCACATTTTATAGAGATTATCTTTCATCTAAAATACAGTTTTCATTGAGTCCATTTGATCCTAAGTGACAAATATTTTATCCACAGCAACTGGCACCACCAGCCATTAGCTGGATTTAATTATGGAGTTAAAAGTGGTGGCAAATCCTTTATTAAATAGATTGCGCCAGTTGCACATGTGTCTTTTGTGAAACTGGTGCAGCCAGTCAATTATGGAGTTAAACTTGCGCTAACCTACTCATATTGGTTAGAACGAGTTTAAACCCCCTTTTTAGCACAGCACACAGGGTAAGTCAGGCCCTTGGTATTTAATACTGGCTTTGCAACTTGTGGTAATCCCAAAAGGGATTTTAATACCGCACCCACTTTAAGACCAGCCATTAGCTTAATTCAATTTAAACTACCAGGGGAGCAAGGAGGCAATGCAGGGGGGGGGGGGGGGGGGGGGGGGGGGGTGAGCCAAGGGGGATCCATCTTCTTATTTTTCTATGCCAGAATATAGATTTCTTCCAGGAACCACTGTGGATGAAGCACTGATAGGGGCCCTATCACAGTTTTGCAGGAGGGCCCAGTGATTCTTAATTATGCCCCCGAACTTCAAGGTTTTTCTTACTCTGTTGGGTCCTAATTTTTTAAATTCTTAGGAGAATTTTTCAAGCTTTCTTTCTAGCAGTACTGGATAGAAAAAAAGTTTGAGATTATGTCTCCTAAGAGAAGTAAAAGTTAATAATGCTAAGGGTATCTCAACTGATAAACTTAGTATTTCTATGCACATGCGCCAGTGTGACCTGCCAGACTACGCGATGGGGAGTAAGTACCGGAACTTTATTCACGGCACATGAACATTTTATTGAAGAAACAGGAGGTAAGACACACTCTTTACCTCCCATTCTTTAATACAATTAAATGGCAATTTTTTTTATACAGTGGAGATACCTTGAAGTTAAAAAAAAAAAAAGATGGGACTGATCCCGGATCAGTCGGGGATTTCTGACTTATTAGGATTTTTCAGAACTGCGAAAATTATTTCAAAACTTTTTTTGAAATTTCTAGAAATTTTAAATATTTTCGATATCTTAAAATTCAAAATTTCTAGAAAATGTCCAAAGTTTTCTAAATACTACTGCGGAAAGCCTAAACAGGAAGCTTATGAAGTTTCAATAACTGGACGGGGTTTTCTAAAGATTTTGGTTATTGATCATGTTTAAGAAAAAATGCCAGAGAACCAGGCAATATTTCTAGGTGATCCTATGTTTATTGCAAATCAAAGGCAGAACAACACAGGATTAATTTTGGTACTAGTTGCACTCTGTGTGGGATGTATACTGTCCAAATATTTTAGCCAAAAGGTTTCTTTTTGCAAACCACTTGTCCTATTTGAAAAAAGGACTTGGCCACTAGTTTATTTCTCAAAAAGCAGTGTTTATAATACTGTCCATACACAATCTCAGGGTAAGTTCTAATATAGTACCACTATATGACAATACCAAGTACCATTTGCACAGGCATATAATTAAATATATTCAATGTTGTGGTTGAAACAGGTGATGTTGTGTCTATATCCAATTGTTTACCTGTATTGTGGGTGTTGACACTTTGTCCCTGTTATCATGTATCTGCAAGAAAATGCATTTAAAACACTTGTAACATCCTCAGATTAATAATAATTTAAAAAAAGATGATTTTCCATATGTTTGTTTCAAAGGGAAGAGGAAGCAATTCTAATTACTGAAGGCTGATAGATCAAAAACTTAATCGATCTCTATAGCTTGATATAACAAAAGCAAATCCTTTTATATGAACCATAGGGTTGCTAATCTGTCCATATTAGTTCACAGTATTTTCCTACCTTTGACTTTCCTACCTTTGACCTTAACAATTTAATTGTAAGGAAAGTTGGTCTCCTATTGTTTTCTCTGTAATGGAAGCTTATTGTCTTTCCTAAGCAAACATGTCAGTTTTCAGCCCTCCAGCCACCACAGGTGTAATGATCAGTTGTTTTTTCCTTCTCAGTTTTAAGCCTCTATTTCATACTCTCCTCTGTAATGTTTCTCATCTATTTCCCATCTCACTCTGTGTGCTATCCCCTGGGTCCCTACTGCCTGTCCACCCGGGTTCATCATTTTCATAATGTATGACCCCGTATGCTCATCCATTACACATTGGCTGTTTAGATATGACTACAAATCCCTTTTTCGCTGTATACTGTAGCTGGGCAGTAGCAGATATGGACTATAACATTCAAATTCTATTCATTTAATATGTGGTGTTTTTTTTCATCCAGGTTATAAAGAGAATTACAACTAGAATAATATTTATATATAATTTGTATTCATAATATATATTATATTTATAGAATGCGTCATTACAATTTATTCCATGCTATACATTTTGGAACCACATATATTTATATGCTGAAAAGAGTTTGCTATAAATTCAAGGACACATACTTTCCTGTTATAACACCCCAATCTTCAAAAAGCTCCCAAGTTTATTGAGAGAATAACAAATGATCAATTCGCATTGTGTTATCCACTGATTCGAAAAAACTGCTGTGCCAAGTTTCTATTGTGCAGCCGTTGCAGACCAACTGACACTGTTCCCACATGACTTCAGAATCTAAAAATAGCCTTTTTGTAGCAGCCATGACTTTTAAAAATCCCAACTGATATGTTAGTTCCAATAACAGTGCTAAGGGATACAATGATTTTGTTACTTCGAATACATCTTCAAACATTGCTTACCTGGCATAGAATGGAAAACAATATTCACCAGGCTGCTCATGTGAATGTTAAAATGTGTAAAGGCAGTAATAGTAAGAGTATATATTATATATATATATATATATATATATATATATATGATATATAAATATATAGGTACCATCAAGCAGGGAGTGTCAGCCCAGAAAAATTACCCAAGGACACTGTTAGAAACCTTCCATACTGGGGTTACCTTGACGTGGTTGGAAGGCTTTTCATTTTATGCATAAAATTGTAACTAAAACCCCCCATGTTTTTACTGTTTGCACTAGCATAGTGATGTGATCTATTGCATCAGTTCACTGTGGGTCCAATCCGAATGGTGTCCTTTGTGCTACAGTCTTCCGTCTTCGTTCTTTGCATTGTTTTTTTTCTATTCCTGTTTGCCCTTGCCTCTATTCTTTCTTTGACTGTTTTGGATGTCATGCCAGCCCACTCCTCCCTTGTGGGTCATGTCATTCACCCTTGTACCACTACTCATTTCGTTAGATAAGTAATGTTTTTGCCCCCCCCAGGACCCCTTGTGGCCTCCCACGGCACTGTTGTAGCCCCATACACCCATACAATATAATTTTCTGCAACCCACTGGCATACTTCTATAATCACACACAACTTTTCTGTTGGGTCTTTTGTAGTCCTATATCGATCTATCATTGTGGTGGTATCTCCTCGTCACAGACACCCTGACCATTGACCCATGCCGTCCGTTAATGCACACCCCCCCCCCTTCGCTCTTACTAACGCCTACCCTTGTGTGTTTTACTTTTTTACCTCCTATGTGCCCTGTGCCCCAACTCCGCCCGTCCCCACTATACCCTTTCTCTAGGCTTCTCACCCCTTTTAATTAACTCAATCGCGACTCAATTTATTGTCATCATCGGTTGTTTCGAATCACTTCAGCTTTGTTTACGCACGTTATGCCAATGCCTTTTTGTCCAGTTCATAATCGAGTTTTCTCGGCACTTCCCATATGCATCTTAACCATGTTTAGCCATTATGGAATCTCCTTCTCCTTCCTTTTTTTTTCCCCTTTCCCCTCCCTTAGTACATCACTAATAAGGTTTTCTTTGGCCTTTTTTGGTCGTTGGGTTTTGGCCATACTTTTATCTATTCAACATGGAGTGCCTTTGATCCACGGTCCTCGTTCTGCAGTATAACAAACAATCCCCATGTGTCACTGCCTCTTTAATGTGACTGTGACGAGAGGATAATAAGTCTTTGGCAGAATGAAACATTTTTTGCAATATTTTTTATGGAGGGCACATCGCCCCAGTTAATATGTTTGGCGTTACCTATAGAGTTATAACGAGGAACACTTATTTATAGCGGAAAGTGGGTTGGTTCCGCCTTCTGCACAGTGCCTGCACCATTCTTCCCTGCTAGTTTCTTAAAATGAAAGTTCGGCAAAGATCCGCATTAAAGTGTTAAAATCGCCTTGGTAATGTTAACTTAATCACTCAGGGACCTGGGTAATGTCCTTAGAAACTCGTATCAATGCCTACAATACCTAAAAATTACAGTCCGCTAGCGAGAACAGTTTTTTCGAAAATACGATGATTTCCGTAAAAACGAGGATCTCCGTAAAACCGAGGATTCCGTAAGTCCGCGAATCTCCGTAAAAACGAGGATTTCCGTAAAAAACGAGGATTCCCGTAAAAACGAGGATTCCCGTAAAAACGAGGATTCTCGTAAAAACAGGATTCTATCAAAATGGCAGTGCTGCAAGGCAACTATATGCCTGAACTACCTCCTGCTCAGGGGTATGATGATTTCCCCCTGGCACCCATCATGTGCGGCGCCGGAGGCGCAGAAATAATGGAGGGGCTACAGCGCCGCATCCTGCGACGCTTCGGATACCAACCACTGTCTCTACCCTCCAAGACAGGGTCAGACCTCAAGAGGCAGAGGCCTCAATATGTGGCTGCCGTTCGGCAAATGATAAAGGCAAGTATACTTTTTATAATTACTGTATTATAATACGTAGTAAAAATATTAATTCACTTCTGAACAAAAACATATTTATATATATATATGTTTTTAAAAACATCAATAACCTAATTTGGCTTGAGAAGAGAGATCCAAGTTCTTTGTATTTCTCATTCACTGGTATTATTACATTATTATTATTCTTGTATTATTCAATATCAGCCCTATTTAAAGGGTAAGTAAAGTCAAAAATAAATCACTGAAAGTGACTTTATTTAACATAACACCTATAAATTTAAAATGATACCCACACATAGACACACTTGGTGGCCCACCCTTCCATTCCATGGCAGCCTTATTTAAAGGCTAAGTAAAGTTAAAATGAAATCGATCATTAAAAATTGATTCTTTTTATCTTATAAATGCACACTGATAACCCACACATAGACACAGTTAAACACACGTTACTGACCCACCCTTTTAGTTACATGGCAGCCCTATTTGAAGGGAAAGTAAAGTCGCAAAATAAAATGTTGATCAATTATTAAAAAATTGATTTATATACATCCAAAATTAAAAATGTTGTGTTACCACAAAATCTATACAGATACAAGTACACAAAGCTACTGATGCTCCCCTACACCCACCAACTTTTCCCTTTCCGTGGGCTACAATACACACAATAAAAATATAAGTACTTAGCCAGAATAAGTATGAATCATTGCCATAGAAATATGATTGACTTTTAAAGAACTAATATTGCCTTATTAATCTGTATTTTCAAGCAAATTCAAAGTATATAATAAATATTTCCTTTAGATATATCATTCATTATGTATTTTTTATTTAATTTGCAGGGGAATCTCCTCTTTTCCCCGGGATACCCACCCCCACCACCGTCCCCGCCAGAGGGAGAATGTAGTGCAGGCCTATTGAAAAAAAACATTTTTCTAAATCTTTCATTTGTCCAAGGCCACTTACAGCGCACACGAGCCCTCCAGAAACAAGCGCGTGTTTCCGGTGCGCTCATGTGTATTGACCATGTAGTGCAGTACGATAGCATAATTGTGCAAAAATTGAGGATCACATTATTGTGTGCCACACTATGTGTGCTTTTTAACACGTTGATATGTCCAAGCCCTTTATCCAATGTTTGCATAATTTTTGACAACTCTCCGAGAATTGTTTTAGTAAATGTATTTGAACATTATAATGACAGTGAGAGTTAAAATAAATTTCCTTTTTTTTGAGCACTACCACACACTAGCCCTAGTACGGCGCCCCATTGCACCCACGCCGGGCATCTGCCCCACTCACGGGCTCACCATCGCCCCCACGGGCAGTCCACGCGCCCCAAGAAGGAGGACGGTGACCGCCAGACACGTAAGTGCAATTCCTAAGCATTTTTTTAATCTTTATTTTGAACCTTGATTGTCAGCAATAATTAGTTGAAATATCATTGATAATTAATATTGAATTTTATTATTTCACTGATAAAATTTACGAAAATAAAAAGGGAAACAAATCTATTAATTTGGCTTGAGTAGACGAGCTTCTATTCTCATTCCCATTTGAAATCCACACACAGAAAGCTCAAAAAGCTCAAAAAGCGCAAAAATCTCTCTCCAACTCCTACACTGTCAGGTCTCCACTAAACACACTCCAACACACTGACAAAATGTCGCCTGTGAAGCAGCCTTTTATACCCAGGGGGCTGGCAATAATCATGTTAGCTGCCATTGGCTAATTTGGGTCATGTGGCTTGCTCCGTCTTGAAAATAAGCCCCAAAAATTCGAATTTACAAGAATGTCTCGTTTTTCCGAAAATTCTCGTAATTACGAGAATCCTCGTAATTACGAGGATCTTCGCGTTTTCCGGGCCCCGGAAGATCGCGGATTCTCGTAATTACGGATATACTCGTATTTTCGAAAATTTTCGTAAAAAAAAAAATCCGCGGTTCGGAAGTTCGGAAGGCGGAAAATCCGGAAAATCCGGAATAATCCGCCGTTCGCGGACGTGATAAATCCGCGGCGGATCCAGGTTCGGGTCCGCGAACCGGCCATCTCTAATTTTGACATGTGGGATATTGATATTTAGTGATATTTTTCTACTTAACATGTAAGATTGGGACGATTACTAACTTTTTCAGACTTGCAGCTGGAATTCTGCCCATATGTGTGAAAGAATGGCATCATTAAGTAGCTGAAGATGTGTAGATTCCAATATATAGTTCTTGGAATTTTTTCCATTTAAACTTTCTTGCCTCTTTTTTCCGAAAATCTGCTAAAAAGTAAAAATTCTAAAAAGAACATTGTATGAGGAAAAAATACACCATCACATAGCTGAAAGTGTGTAGTTTCTAAAAAAAAAAAAACATACTGTTTGGTTCAGGAGATGTGGGAGATTAATATTTAGTGTAAGGTAATAGTAAAATGGGGGTACTTAATTTCTCTAGAGAGTGTCAGCCTTACCCAAATTCTATGCATAAGACTCTTATTTATCAGGAGTGGGCCCTCACGTATGTTGGAGGCAGGGTGTTGCTTAACTACCACTCTAGGTAGAATGCAATCAATGGGCGCCAGTGGTTTTGAACTTAAACAGTATTTTATTTATTAACAGAACAATATTAATAAAGCATTAATAGCACAATAGAGGTGACATAACATGACACAGACATAGCAAATACTCATGGCTGAGATACGATGGATGTGTATACCTGTACCACCTGTCCAACCTGCCCTTCCCTTTCCCATAGCTGACCCCTTAAGACTCCATTAACCTCTCCAAATAATACACTTGACACTGACTTTTGGATCAAAAGGGGTCACAGCTTTATTTAACAAATCTTTACAGAATAAAACCATTTCTTATTAAATAATTAATTAAATTAACATTGCTTATTACCAAAAACATTTAACCAGTTAACCATTCAAACATTTAACCATTTAACCGCTGTAGAGTGGTTCACTGGAAGCTACCGTTGAATTTGCTCACCAGTCGTAGCTACACCGACTCGATGAGCACCTTTCGGCTATGCCGACACCATACTCTCTAGTCCAGACCAGGATATTCAGGAGCTGCCACCCCTTGGGCTAGCTCCACCCCTTTCCACACCAGCCAGCTTCCAGTGACCAATTGCCGCTGTGACATCGTCTTCACGGATTCTCGCTGCAATAAAGAACAACAAACAAAACAACAAAAGGGGGGGGGTCGGGAACTTCTTCTGTCTCCTCTGCTTCACTGCCCCTAGCCCTCCCCTTCTTCCCACTTATATTCCCTTCTCCTAGCTTACTTGCAACATTGTATAACCCCCTAGCCTATCCCTGCTCTTTACCTCTAGCCTATCCCCCCTTGCTTATTTTTAAATCTACCTAACAGTCCTGCTCCCCCTCCCTCTCAGCCATGTATCCCTATGCTTTATGGCTTGGGATTTCTCAAAGCAGAGAAATCAAAAACAGTATAAATAACAGCTTGTTAGTGTCACCCCAGCTCTCAGGTCACTGTAGTGAAATCTTCTACCCCTATGTCTGGCACTATGTCCCTATTCTTGGGTGGTATACCCAGGACTCTAGTCCTTAGTAAATCTCCTTGTTGGAGCTCAGGCTGCTCACTAGCTTCCCTACTACAATCTATTAATCCTGGAGTGATCTACAACAGAATCTAATATCTGTTGTATTCAATTAGATCAACTGGACTTGAAATGTAGTTCTTGAAGACGTTTCGCTAGTCATCCGACTGGCTTTCTCAATTCAGAATGACTTGTACAAGAATCTGTGGCAATTATGTACCCTGGAAAATCCCAATTAGCATATCACAGCCAGGTGTTAAGGGTGTGATTAGATAGTGGCTAAGAGGTGTTATAGGAACGCCCAGAGTAAGGTGTTAAAACAGTATTGTACATGGCAGACAGTTGGTGTCGAACCCCCCCACCTCTATTTAGGCTTGGTTTCTTTATTTTCACATAAATGGCCTCCTTAACACCTCTCTTGAACCAGTCACGTTCCTTCGCCAGTATGTTAACATTACAATCTTCAAAGGTATGTCCTTTATCCTTAAGATGCAGATACACGGCTGAGTCCTGACCCGAGGAATTGGCTCTTCTGTGCTGGGCCATACGTTGATGCAGTTGCTGTTTGGTCTCCCCCACATACAAATCAGAGCATTCTTCACTGCACTGCACTGCATATATGATGTTGCTTTTCTTGTGTTTTGGTATTGGGTCTTTCGGATGTACCAATTGCTGCCTCAGTGTGTTGTTCGGTTTAAAGCAGACCGGGATATGATGTTTTTTGAAAATTCTTCTTAATTTCTCGGAGACCCCTGCTACATATGGGATGACCATGTTCTTCCTCCTGTCTTGCTTTTCCCCTTCACTGTTGGTATTCGTGTTCTTTTCTTTCCTTCTACTTCTTTTTTTTTTTTCCCAGTCTGGATATCCACAAGTTTTAAGGGCTCCTCTGAGATGTTTCATTTCTTTAGCCTTCGCCTCTGTGCTAGTGGGGATGTTCTCGGCTCTGTGTTGCAGGGTTCTGATGACCCCCAGCTTGTGATCTAAAGGGTGGTGGGAGTCAAACATCAAATACTGATCTGTGTGTGTTGGTTTTCTGTAAACCTCTACTTCCAGTTTACCATTTTCCTTAACTTCTACCAAGCAGTCCAAGAAAGCCAGTTTGTTGTTTTGTACCTCTTCACTTGTGAATTTAATGTTTTGGTCCACCGCATTAATGTGTTCTGTGAAAGCTTGTACTTCCTTCTGGTGGATTTTAACCCAGGTGTCATCAACATATCTGAACCAGTGGCTGGGTGCTATGCCCTAAAAGGTATTAAGCGCCTGTGTTTCTACCTCCTCCATGTAAAGGTTGGCCACAATAGGTGAAACTGGAGATCCCATAGCACATCCATGTTTTTGCTTATAGAACTTATCCCTGTATAGGTGGTATTCAGGCACAAGTCCAACAAGGAACACACCTGTTCTGGGTTGAGATCAGTTCTGCTGGTAAGAGTGCTGTCTTGGCCCAGCCGTTTTCTCACCATGTCAACAGCCTCCTTGGTGGGTATACAAGTGAAGAGAGATGTCACATCATAGGACACCATAGTTTCTTCTACACCGAGTACTATATCTTCAATCTTGTTGGTGAAATCCTGAGAGTTCTGGATGTGATGCTTAGAACTTCCCACCAAAGGTCCTAAGATGTTAGCTAGATATTTTGCCACCTTGTATGTTACCGAGTTGATGCTGCTGACTATAGGTCTTAGTGGGGCCCCTTCCTTATGTATCTTTGGGAGTCCATATATGCACCAACTGTCTGCCATGTACAATGCTGTTTTAACACCTTACTCTGGGCGTTCCTATAACACCTCTTAGCCACTATCTAATCACACCCTTAACACCTGGCTGTGATATGCTAATTGGGATTTTCCAGGGTACATAATTGCCACAGATTCTTGTACAAGTCATTCTGAATTGAGAAAGCCAGTCGGATGACTAGCGAAACGTCTTCAAGAACTACATTTTAAGTCCAGTTGATCTAATTGAATACAACAGATATACCATGACCTGGATGAATGAGAACCTTCACAAGCAACAGAATCTAATCTCACATTAACTGGGCCTACTGGTTATTTAGGTCCCAGGCTCATCCCTTCTCCTCTGGGGAAACTCCATGAAGTTGAAAGAGGCTGAGCACATGTTTGAAAACTACAACCCCCAGCATTTTCTGTTAGCAGTAACTTTCTTCTTTATGTCCATTGGCTAATGAATGTATTAAGATGCAATACAGTGTAATGATATAGAGCATGGGTGTTGAACGTTTGACATGTTTAAAAACTACAACTCCCAGCATTCCCTGGTTGCACAGAATGCTGGAAAATGTAATTTTTCATACATCCTGCAATAATGCCTTTTTACTGACTTACAGACATAGCCCATGCTTTAGCAATTTCTACCCAAGGGTTTGAATATGCAAGTGATTCGTCTGCCCTACCCTTACATCCATAGCAATTACACTATTGGTTTAGGAAAGGATTGTTCAGGTCACTTCAGGCTGTAGCAGTCACATATCCAACCACCTATCTGACAGCTTTAATCCATAGAATATCAATTGAATAAACCTGCAGGTCTGAGAATAGACATTCTGTCGCAATGTGCAGTTCAAACCAAAAACCCCCCTTTGGGGAACCTGAGACCCTACACAGGATCCAGATAAACATGCCATGAGTGCACAGCAAGTTCCACATATACAATCACTATGTGGTTAGGACAGCACAGGATAGTGATTGGCTATAATGATTATGGAGAGATGTTCTTAATGGAGCTAAAAGCTCCCCATAGAGTCTAAAATGAAATACAGCCTTCTTATAACAGTTGTACCTCACAGCTTCATGTTGTTATTATATAATATATTAATATTGGGAAAAAAGGAATAATTTACCATTTCTCTAAGAATGCTGGGTAGTTTCAGAGACATGCAAAGTCAATTTATCACATACAGAGATCACTTCCTGTCTAGCAAACAGAAACTGGATGGTCTTATTACTTTATATGGAGAGAGGAGGGAGTAAATGTGAGAGTCTGAAGAATTTTCTAATTGGCAAAGACTGTCACATGTTTTACAAACAGCACATATAATACGGGAACTTTCTTACACTTCCTGTCTTGTCAAGTACAATGCCCAAGATAATTTTTTGATTTGCTAACAGTGTAAGATCGGAACCTCATGTTAGTAAAATTCCACTTCCTTTTAGTGTCTACATGGAGACCCATGTAGAAATCCTAGAGGTGTGGCTAAACCTACCATTTTGACTTTCTCATTCAAACTTAGGGGTGTCACGTAAAGTAAGTATGCTTTATTAATTGTATATCATTTGTTTTGTAATTCAGTAGAAGGTAGTAGTACTATACTTTGTATAGTGTTATTTGTTATGGTGATTTTAATTAAATAGCAATAATTACACACATACATATAGACCTTGCCTATGTGAAGTAGTGTTATATACCCCCACCTAGTTAGTTGCTCCTAAAAACTCAATGCTATCTCCATAAAAATATAATTTATTTATATAATATAAGGGATAGTAATATTCCAAATATTTTTAAGATTTTGAAGATAACTAATTTGAATTTTTTCCCCCTTGATTTTCTTCAGAAAATCTCCTAAAAACGTGAATTCTGCACATGTGTGAAAGAATGGCAATGTCAGGTACTCCTGCAAGACCACCCCAAACATTTGCAATGAAAGGACCTCTCTCCTCCTCCTCCATCACGCCTGCTTTTCTGCCACCACACCTCCAGAAGGCCCTAAGCCCGCCTCTGCCCACCCCCGAGATGACGTCGCATATGCCACGTTCTCTCGCCACGCCCCCTTCCCCCACACTGCCCGGAAGCCTCTAATGGCAGGGTGGGATATCTGCATTGTTATGTAGCTGAAGGTGTGTAGATTCTAATAATGTATAATTTTGGGGATTGTTTCCCAGGTAAGGGGATTTTTAACCTGAGAAAATGCAAGTATGTACATCCTTGATGTTATGCACTGGCTCCATTTGAGGCTATTTGCTGGCCTTATCTCTGTGTGCCCTGATGCATGCAGGGTATCATCTTATTTGTCATGTAGAGGATTGAAATTTAGTGGGAACGTTTGTTTGTACTGGAGTTTTGGTTAATAGTTCTAAGTTCTTTACTGGTTTTTTTTCAGGAAATCTGCTAAAATTGAACAGTTCTACAAAGAACTGTGTGCAGAATTCTACATATGGGAGATTGAGATTTAGTGGGGGGTTTTACTTGTTATGTGGGTTTGGGCAAACAATTTAACTTTGAATCACCTTTCCAGATTTTTTTCCCATTAAATCTTCTAAAAGTGTGAAATTTTCCACAATTCTGCATGTATCAATGAAAAAATGGTGCTATTACAAAGCTGAAGGAATAAACATTTGAAATATATACAGTTTTTGTTGTTGTTTCCTGGTAATGGGGTGGTTACTGTATATACTCGAGTATAAACCGACCCGAGTATAAACCGAGGTACCAATTTCTACCTAAAAAAACTAGTAAAAATGATTGACTCGAGTATAAACCGATGTAAATTCATTTATAATGCCACCCAGCAGCCATTCCCACTGCAAGGAAGACCCAGCACTCCACCACCACCCCCACCCCACCTACCCCCCCACCCCCAAACCACCCCTTGCATAATTAAATTGAAAAACAGGACCCACATAATTAAATTGAAAAACAGGACCCTTATTGGGCTGAGTGCTGGTAGAAGGGACCGGTTCTCCTGTGTGGCTGTCTGCAGGCTCCTCCATTATACCGGTAGGAAAGGTCCGGTACAGATCGGGTCCAGGCTGATGACGTCAGCGGAGCGTGCGGGCACGTAACTTATGCACGCCCCACGCGCTCTGCCTTCTACAGCTCCCGGTCTGCCTCTTACAGCCCCTCTCTGCCTCTCCAGGCCTCACAGCTCCCGATCTCACTGCTCCTGCTCCAGCTGAGCTCTCAGCATTCGGGCCGGACTGCGATCATAAGGTACCGGTACACAAAAAAAATTTTCAGGCCGATTTTCCCTAATGACTCGAGTATAAACCGAGCCTAGGTTTTTAAGGTATTTTTTGAACCTTAAAAACTCGGTTTATACTCGAGTATATACGGTAAACAAAGTTTATTCTAAGTATGTGTAAAGTGGGTTTAAATGACATCCACATGATATGTATTGTTTATTTAATCCCCATGATAAATATAATTTTTTTAATGTTAGTTTGCAGTTAGGGTTTCCAGATTTTGAAATACAATTTGGAGGATTTCTGTTGTATTCAGTTACATTAACTGGACTTAAAGGGCCTGATTTACCCACATGTGCTGTGCTAAAAATAGGGGTTAAAATTGTGCTAACCTATATTGAATAAGTTTAACTTAAGTTTAAATTGTACTGGCTTCACCAGTTTCACAAAAGACACCCGTGCAACTGGCAAAATGAATTTAATAAAGGATTTACACCACTTTTAACTCCACAATTCAAAGGGCAAGTCCAGCCCTGAAATGAAAACTTACATACAGGTAAATAACCCCCCAAAAACCCTAAACGGTAATAGTTTGAAATCTGAAATATGTAAGTCTAACCTGAAATCCTGCACAATATCCTGTTTTCCCTGTTTCTGCTTCCTGGTTCTTCAGTTATGGATTTGACAGTTGACATCACAGCCAATGAATGAATGGTAATCCCTGTCTGCCTCTTTTGAGCATGCCCAGGCTCAGTAAAGGCTCAGTACAGGTTTCTAAATTGCTCAGTTTCCATGAAGCATCCAGAAGCATAGCAGGCATACAATAATGAACTCATAGGACAAAGTATAATATATCAAAATATTTTAAAGAGGCCATTCTTTCTAAAAGATGTTCTAATGAGGGTGGAGTTGTCCTTTAAGACCAGCTAATGGCTGGTCTTAAAGTGGCACTGGGGTAAAATCCCTTTTGGGATTTACCACATGGTACAAATCCAGTATTAAATATGGAAAGCATATTTGCCCGGAGCAATTTGCAGCTCTGGGTAAATGAGGCCCAAAGACTAGTCCTTGAAGACGTTTCACTAGTCCGACTGGCTTTCTCAATTCTGAATGAATTCTTTCTCAAGAATCTGTTGGCAATATAAGATTTTCAGGATTCTTTCCTAACTGTCTGAATGTCCAAATCACTTGGGGCTAAGCCGCTCCAGCATGCAGGTCTGAATGGCTCCTTTAGAGGAGTGGCCATGGGGGATGTGTCAGGGGCTGCTGGGCCTGGGATTTGGAGGCCAGAAGCTCCTCTAGTCAGCTGCTCCCATGTTGTTCAGCAGCTTTCCTGACCTAAAATAGCAGTGCTAGTGTAGAACTCTCAGAACTAATGCCTGGAGTGAACCTGGGGAAAGATTTTCTTATCAGGTTATTCTTCTTGATATGCTCGCTCGGTAAATATTCTCAGGTAGAATGGAACAATGTTGCCAGCCAGACTTTATAAAACTTTTATTAACCTGCCCCTCCCCCCCCACCAATAACACATATTTACAGAAGACAATAAAAAATTTTTATTCATTTTAAACAAACCCCCCCCCCCCCAACCCCATTTTCTCAGTGTGGCCAAGGCTTGCTTCCCGCCTATGCAGGCTGTCAGTTTATACACCATGTTTGCCTTTTTGTTCCTGTACAGTTGTGAATTATAAATAATATTCTATAGAAGTCTTTGTTCAACTGCCGACATCCTTCAAAACCACCCACCCTATTTTTTAGCTAGACAGGTGTCAGTTCTTACAGGAAATCTGAACTTAAATTGATGGCGAGTTCAAAACTTTTTATGTTCATGACATCATTATTTATATGTGCATGGGAGAAATGGTGGTTTAGGATCCGCTTGAGTAATGTAGTTTAGGTAAATACTGGGGTTCTGGAAGTTTTATGTTTATAACATCACATGTTAAATCTATTTATGTACCTTTTATCATCATTATTACTGGGTATGCAGTGCAGTTCCATAGGATTACAATGAACTGTATTGTTGTATCTTTACTAGAAACCCTTTCTGCTTTCTATTAGATCAGTTTTTCCTTTTGAAATACATAGCAATGCATCAAACAAAATAAATAAATAATAGCACAAATCTGTCAGCATGCTGTAAATGTCCAACCTTATATTATCTGAAACTATTCACAATGCTATTATGCTAACGTGAATGTCAACGCAAAAGAAGAATAATTGATCTGTTCCAAAGTCCTGAATCTAAAGTTACACACCCTGATAATTCATCTACTCTCATAAAACTGAATTAAAACAAGTCCTAAGGTGTTCTTTCTTCATTATGCACAATCTGTTTCCTTATTTGAATGGGGACGGAGTTAATTTGTCACAGGATTACAATGTAAGTATAATTAGTATACCACTAATTGCACAGAGATTGACATAGACATAGACTCACCCAGACCTCAAATTAATTGACATTACTTTGTCACAGGACTAAGAAATTCATTATCAGGAAATAGACTGTACTGCAAACCTTCGTATAGCTTTCTCAGCTTGTTGTCTGTTGCATTGCACCTCAAAATAGCATTTTCAATAAATACTGTTCCCATTTTATGTATTGAATCTCCAATAGTTTGCTACTGTTGCTATAAAATAGAAAGTGTTTCAGAGTTAACTTTACCTTTAAAGGGTATGTCCACCCCAAAATCAAAATTTTTATGTGCTATGACTTTAAACACTGACCTGAAATGCCAAGATTATTTTTCAGTAAACCTCACATTTCGCAAGATATACCCTCCATTGTTTGCAGGCCGCGATTAGCCTAAACTTCCTAATTATCTGGTAATTTATGCATGCCCACATGCAATTTTTTGCACATTAGTTAGCGGTATGTCACCTTGTTTGCACTTTAACACTTTATCCTTGCTCAAGGGCCACTTTATATTGACTATTAGATCCCAATCAATAAAGTTACTTTCTGGTCTACATTGAAAGTGCCATGATGTCTTTGTTCTTTAAGTTGTAACTATCTGTGAAGTGTGTGACATGTGGGCAGTGTGTGTGTCTGTTTCTTAAGTCCAGTTAATGCAGGTAATTCCGGTGTAGTCCATACCTCCCAACCGTCCCGATTTAAATAGGTGGATGGTGCATGTCTGCAATGTTGCGGTGGATGGGGACACGGCATTCTTGGGTGTGGATAGTCTGGGTCATGTCTGTGATGTTGTGGTTTCCAGGAGGCTGGGACATGACATTTGGTGGTTGCGATATTTGGGGACATGGACAAAGCATGGGCATGGCTTGTGCCATTTAGGGTCGTGGGTTTGGTGTTTGTGGGTGTGCCTGTGATGTTTGGGGGCATGGACAGGATGTTTGTGTATGTGGGTGTAATTTGTTAACAGACCTGGGATGTTTGGGTGTGTGGCCATGATGTATGGGGGCAAACCATAATGTTTTGGGGGTTTTTGGGGGGTGACCACAATATCTGGTAGTGTGGTCACAACATTTGGGGGCATGGTTGCAATGCATGGCAGTTATCTTTGGGGGCATGGCCTTGATGGTTGGGGTATGAGCATGATACTGATGTTTAGGGGTGTGGCCGTGACAGCAATAACTTAGGGTGTGGCCACATTCCAGGAGGCTCTGCTTTAAATTTCTTAGCATGACAATAAGCGCAAACGTGATTCATATCACCAATAGCAACATACAGGGTTATTCAATAAAAGTTCTTATCGTTAGCACCATTTTATACAATAAGAACTTTTATTGAATCTCCCTGATAGTCTTTCCAGGGTTTATATTTGTATATAAATGTGGTTCATATCACCAATAGTAACATACAGGGAGATTCAATAAAAGTTCTTATCATTAAATATGGTGCTAATCAGATCTAATTTAACATTTGAAAGCTAACACCTAATTGGTTGGGGCAAAATTAGCACCTTATTTAACGATAAGAACTTTTATTGAATCTCCCTGTTAGTCTTTCCAGGGTATATATTTGTATATAAATGTGGTTCATATCACCAATAGCAAAACAGTGTTTCCAGGGTTTATATTTGTATATAAATCTGATTCATATCACCAATAGTAACATACAGGGAGATTCAATAAAAGTTCTTATCGTTAAAAATGGTGCTAATTTTGCCCCAACGAATCAGATGTTATTTTCCATTTGTAAACGTGCATCTGATTGGTTGGGGCAAAATTAGCACCATTTTTAACAATAAGAACTTTTATTGAATCTCCCTGATAGTCTTTCCAGAGTTTATATTTGTATATACATGTGATTCATATAGTCTTTCTAGGGCTCATATTTTAAAACCTTCCAGGAGCAAATTATTATGTCTTACAGACCTTAAGGGAAATGTTTTTTTCCCTGTTATAGAAGCTGTTGTTCTGTGTGTGCAGCTCTCTGAGTTGTGTATCCGTACATTTCGCTGTTGTTGTGTTACTGAAGTGGACTCTGTGTATGTGTTGGGCAGCACACAGAGCCCAGGCCCTCCATCTGAGTTACAGAATTGGGGAATCACACTCTGCAAGTGATGTGTAGGCTTTTTATTGGTCAAACTGGACTTCATGGGCATCGTCCCTTTCAGAGGGCATCGCCGTTATGTGGATGCATTCAGGGGTGTGTCTGACATACATACATATATACATACATATATACATACATACATACATACATATATACATACATATGTTGTGGACCAAAACTTCAAGATTTACACAGGAAGAAGTACAAAACAACACACTGGCTTTCTTGGACTGCTTGGTAGAAGTCATAGAGAAAGGAAAAGTCGAGTTTTACAGAAAACGAACCTACATTATTACCATTATTTGATATTTGACTCCTTACAACTTTTAGATCACAAGCAGGGGTCACCCGAACCTTACAACACAGAGCAGAGAACATTCCCACAAGCAGAGGCTAAGGCTAAAGACTAAACACCTTGGAGGAGCCCTTATAACTTGTAGATATCCAGACTGAGCCTTTGTCAAAACTGGAAGAAGGGAAAAAAACAACACGAATACCACCAGTGAAGGAGGAAGCAAGACAGGAGAGAGAACATGGTCATCAAATATGTAGTGTGGGTGTCAGAAAATTTTTCAAGAGACATGGTATCCCTGTCTGCTTTAAACTCAGCAACACATTGAGGCATCAGCTGTTGCATACAAAAGACCCAATACCGAAACAAAAGAAGAGCAACATCATATATGCAGTGGAGTGTATTGAAAAGTGCTCTGATTTTTATGTGGGGGAGACAAAACAGCAACTGCACTAATTTATGGCCCAGCACAGGCAATTTCTCATGTCAGGTCTCAGCTGTGTACCTGCAACTTAAGGAAACAGGGCATATGTTTGAAGATTGTAATGTCAACATACTGTTCAAGCCTAAATGGGAGAGGGGATGCTTGGTGTCATGTACATTGCTGTTTTGACACCTTAAAAAGGATGTCCACCCTCAAAACTAAAATTTAACCCACTACTGGCCCCACTGTGCGGTGCTAAAAAATCCTTACCTTACCTCTTTGTTCCAAATGGTTCTCCTGCAATATCTGTCCCAGAAAGTAAAGACCAGTGAGTGAAATGGTTTCCACCTCTTACCTTTCCTCTGAGAGGGATTTTTTTAATCTGTCACTCAAAGGTACACACCCACACAATCCAAAGCTCCCATGCAGTACTGTCACACACTCTTTCACCCACACCATAATGACCATTTGCAACACATAGTCAAATGCTGTAGTGCTAAACACAATCAATAAACCATTAACCCAGCAATATGAGCATAACACACTATAAAACTGCCCTTCCCCCCCAAAAAAATCTTAAATACTTACAAAACCAGTGACTCAAATGGACATCACCAAGTAAACACTAATACAAAATATGTATTAATACAGTAATACAGACTATATACCAAACAAGACACACAGTGCAATCTATGAAATATACAGACCAAAGAAAATGAAATGTATCAGGACAACAAGCAATTTCACTGTGTTTGTAAAGGTCTCTCTCTACAGCTGCTGCTACACTAACTCTCTCTTTAGTGATTTAAGCTCAGCTAAGCAGGGGAAGGGATAAGAACTTTAGGTACAAAAATAAATAACAATTAGCAAACTTAGAGAACAGGCAGAGTTCAGTAACTTACTTATAAAGAATCTCAGCACCACTTGTCCTCTTCTCCCCCCCCTTGCCCCTCCCTTCAGCATATTCCTACTTTCTCCCATACTTTGCATGCTTGCAGTCTAGCTCTGTAAGGGAGGGGTCAACAAGGATGTCAGGACTTCATTTAAAGTCCTTTCATCTGAGCATGCCCGGACTTTTCATACAGCCCTTTAGTGCTTGAGGGGGACTAGACAGAGAGGGGAGGGGGACTACACAGCTTGGTACAAACTTCTGCCAGTGTGAAGAAACAAAGCCACACAGCTGGATGAAAGTAAGGCAGGTTATGCTAAGTGATCTGTACATTGTATATAGACAAAGTTTTTTTCACTATAGTTGCCCTTTAATATTCATCAGGATAAGGTGTTACATACATCTCAAGGTATATTGTTGTACATAAATAAAGTAAGTATAATTTAACAACTTATAGTTTCTGTGTGGTTATTTACCAAATAAAGCAAGGATCTGCGTATGGTATTTATTGCATTGTAACACAATTTGACAATTTAAATCATTATGTATACACTTGTTATGGAAGGGTAGATATAACTTTAAATAACAATATTAACAAACAATATTCCATGGTTCATTACTTTTTCAAAACCCTAGAGGGTCAGTTGTTTTTAAAGGGTTACTACTTGCTATGCCTGTGGGTCATTCCCTCTCATATATTTTGCGGTACCTTTTTTTGTTTAATTATTCGTCCCCAATTATCTTTATCAAGAAGTTGGAAGATGAGGCACTTGTGTGTTTCGGCTTGTTTGATTTGTATCTAGTTTGAGGAATCGTTGGAGACATACACCACCTTTCTTATATAGGGTATACAGTTATTTATGGCTGATTTCCATTGAGAGATCAGTGGGGTATGACCTTATATCCATACCCTTGCAAGTAGTTTTTTTGGCTGTGAACAATGTGGTGCAGAGGAATGTTCTGTGATAGCTGTCCACCTGGAGATGATCTGTTATGTTTAGTAGGCACACTTTTGGGTCCATTCCCACAGGGGAGCCCATTTTGTCATGCAGGAATCTGACAATTGGTTTCCAGTAGCTTTCTACCTTAGGGCAGGACCATAACATGTGGTAGAACGTGCCTGGGTGGCTTTGGCATTTTGGGCATAGTGGGCTGCGGTTTGGGATAAATTTGGATAGTTGTATTGGTGTTAGGTTCAGTGTAGGGTATATAGGTGTTTCAGTTTTTCTGGCTTTTAGGGAAATCTGTCTGTATGGCGTTAGGGCTTCTTCCCGTTGTGTCTGGTAGGGGGCCTACATCTTCCTCCCATGTATGCTTTTTGAATATAGGGAGTTCCTGTGAGGGTGGGGATTGTAGATATATATGTCTATATATGGTGGTTATAAGTGGTTTGTGGTTTGGACCTGTCAGTAGGGAGTATAATTTGTTTGAGGGTAGGTGTATAGGTTGTCCTTTAAACTGAGTTTGTAGTGCGTGCCTAATTTGCAAATATCGAAAATAGCATATGGTTGGGTAATTCAAATTCTTTTTGGAGTTGGGTGAATGTTTTTATAGTGTCGTTTTGTATTAGTTGATCTAGTTTGGAGATACTAAAAATTGAACCAGATTTCTGACTGTGGGATTGTTTGAAATTCTTGCAGGCGGTTGTTATTCCTCTGAGAGTTTTTTAACAAGCACAGTGAAGCTCTCTCCCCCACCCCCTCTGGATCCCTTTTTGCAGCCTTGTGCCCTTCCTCTAAAACATTTTGCTGTAGTGTAGTGGACTCAATACCACCCCAACCGCCATGTTCATTTGCAAAAAAAATGATCTGAAATGTACTTACAGAGCTCCGTTCCCTCTGCGTTCTGCACTGATTACAGCATTGTCTGTGGAGGTGGAGATACCCTTTAACCTGGGCAGGTTTGATAACACCTCTTAGCCACAATGCAATCAACACCATGCATTCAGCAGGTCTCTCACACCTTACTGTTATAAAAAAAGCTAAAAGAGAAAGCACAGTTATGATATGTTCTTTCCGGTATTTCCTGAGTATATGAATGTTTTATTATAACTTACAAATTTGCAATTGTCCATACACACCAGCATTTTGTCTCGTAAAAATTATGTGTGTGCGTATGTCCTATGTCCTTATAT
The DNA here is from genome assembly GCA_019447015.1 of Hymenochirus boettgeri. Taxonomy (NCBI): domain Eukaryota; kingdom Metazoa; phylum Chordata; class Amphibia; order Anura; family Pipidae; genus Hymenochirus; species Hymenochirus boettgeri. The sequence goes on from CM033474.1 coordinate 153,319,389, forward strand.
AGCGTCCCTTGCTGCAGGTTCAGCCCAAATGCACACAGAAATTGAGACCTCCTTTATTTGTTTAAAAGCATGTGAACTGATTGTTATACCTTTAATAACACATACAGTATACAAACATTCCCCTTTGCTTGCCAAATAAACTTAATGGGTTACTATGGTAATTTTTTCAAGTAAAAGGCCTGTTTCTTACCTTCAACACAATTCCTCACACAAATCCTTACTTGTACCTCTGTTGTTCCGTTCAGAAATGATGCAGTCTTAAAATGCATGTTCACCCCTCAAATGAAAAATTATATATACGTAAATCAATCCCAAATCACAAAAGATGATAGATGTAGTACTAGCCTGTTATGCATGAAAATATCCTTCTACACCTTCACCCCTTCACCCTGTCTCTAAAAATGTTTCTGCCTCCTCTCCAAGTTCTTTTAAAATCTTGCACATGCCTAGAGGAGGCAGCTAGGGGAACAGACCTCAGTCATTGGCTGTAATGTAAACTGTCACTTCCATGACTGACAGCTGCTAAATAGAAAAAAACAGGAAGCAGAACAAATGGTAAGAAAACATTGTGCAGCGTTTTATGTTAGTCTTACTGTACATCTTGCAGTTTTGGGATTTGGGGGTGATTTACCAGTGCACAATGTTTCATTTGAGAGGCGGACTTACCCTTTGAATGTCTTGTAATATGATGCCCTGTATATGGATCCAACATCATTTCCCGGTGTGCAATACATTCTTCTGAGAAGATGAAACACCATCAGAAAAAAAGCTAATTGCATAAATGCCTAATGGCAATTCAGAACACTGGAAATGAATAAAGGTATTGGCATAAACCAGAAAAAAAATCAATCATTTTGAGTTAAAATGTTACAGGTCCTTGTTTCCAGGACATAAGTCCAGGAAAAACAGAAACCTAGAAATCTCTATTAAAACATAATTAGCTACAAAATGTATAATAGTTTCTGATGTAAAATTATGCATAATTTGGTACTATCAGTTTCCTAATTGTGCTAAACGTATTGCATGTGACAGGCACATCTCATAAACAATTTTTATCTGTGATAACTTACAGAATTCTAGAATGGAACTACTAGCAACATTACTACTGTGTTAAATGTCATCACTTAATTTTGTGGTTTATATTGAACTGGATTTCTTATAATAGACTGCCAAAGGGTGTTGTGTCCATGGACTTATATCGCAGAAGCACTGCTATTGATTTACTACTACTGTAGTTTATTTATCTCTACTGTAGGTTGTGTGGTAAACGGTTCTTTATTTTTTTTTTTTTAAAGTAAAATAAAATAAACATATACAGTAGATGTAATAGTTGCTCTTTGTAGATGGTTCTAGTTTACATTTATGCAAGAGTTCTCTGTTAAAGGGGACCTTACAAGTGACCTTGCCATATAAGTGACCTTCATTAAAAAGAGCACACTCCTATCTTTAAAATGATTCCAGGTTCATGCTTATTTATTGCTTAAAGGAGAACTAAACTTAAAATCCTAATGTGAAATCTTTTCTCCCTTGAACACCTTCTCTAGTAAGTTGCATTTAGTATATGTGAGTAATAGTTTCTGTAGCAAAGAAAGTTTCCATGTTATTGCCAGTACAACTCATAGCCATGTTGGCTTCAAAGAGCCACCCCCAGGATTTCCTGACCACAGGATTTAGTCTTTATGCACAGTTTTTTAGCTTCTGTTTCTATTGAAAGATAAACAGGGGAGTTCACTGAGGAATGCTGCAGCTGCGCAGCATTCTTTTTTCCCCTTAACGTCGCGTTAGCAGATTTAGGATCATTTAGCGCTACATTAAGTCTCGTGCAGCCGGCGCAAAGTGATTTACCAGAGGCTGCGCGGGTCTTAGCGCGTAAGTATTTAATGCCAGCTATAGCGTGCGGATGATATTCACCCAGAACCGTGCAGCCTCTGGTAAATCCCGTACAGGAGATTTTCCCAGACCATTTGCGACTCTGGGTGAATCTCCCTAAAAGGGCACGATTTACCCACATGTGCTGTGCTAATAATAGGGGTTAAAATTGTGCTAACCAATATTGACTAGGTTAGTGCAAGTTTAACTCCATATTTGCACTGGCTGCACCAGTTTCACAAAAGACACCAGTGAAACCGTGCAATGTATTTAATAAAGGATTTGCACCACTTTTAACTCCAAAATTTAAGACCATGCTAGCAAAGATTAGTTTTTTTGTAAGAAAAACAAAGGCATTATCATTGTTAGGGACAGGAGCATTTTTAATGTGTTTACACAAAAATTGCACTAAAATCTGTGTTCTGTGTTAGAGGGAGGGATAATCTCTGAGCTGTAACTTGATTAGCTGTCAGCTTCCAGGAAGCAAAGATGAAGCTTCCTGTGAAGTATATAGCGTACACTTAACTGGGTGTTCCTACATAAGGTTAATTGTGGAATCTGACCCCTAATCCCCACAGATTATTTTCCTAAATCACCCAGCATCCACAGCAAAGGGAGAGGTGAGACACAGCTTTTTTGTATCTTAGTGAATGTTCTCTTTCTATTTGGGCAATATTATCTGGAGACTTTAGTTGCAAAAACATTTGAATTCCATCAGCATCTCCCATAAAAAGCTCTCTTCAGGTCAACCCACATATCTGGTCTGGGCTAGACTATTCTACTGACTGTTATTTTAGAATATTGATCCTCCTTTGATGAAGCTATTGCTTTGTTAGTTTAGATATATGCTGTAGATTATTGTTATGTTGATAAAATAAGTTCCTCTAAAGCAGTGGTGCCCAACCCTTTTGACCTCAAGGGCCACTTTTGCGGCCCATGACCACCTTTGAGGGATGCACATTAGATTCATAGGCCTCTATCGTTATATTTAAAATATGCAGCAGACTTAGTCACATAATGTCACTAATAGCAAACTAATTAAGGATCACTATACTCACTCAAACAACTTTGTATATTGTAAAAGTACAATGTTAGGGTAGTAAAATTATGTTACATACATGTGTGTCGGTGCCTGCTCTGTTAGTAAATTTTCAATGTTTAATAACTGCTCCTAACTGTTCCTAACTGCCCCCCTTAGTCATTGCCCACTTGTAAATCCAGCCGACACATACATTCTGAAGAGCCTTCGCAACACGAAACTATTGCAGCTCATTAACATGCTGATAATGGGTGGGGAAGGGGGGGCTGCTGCTGTGTCAGATACTTCCTCCCTCTCTTCTGACAGACAAGTAGACATGGTTGGGGAGGGGGGGGTCCTGTAAGTGACCTCATGTGACACACTCCTGCATCAGACCTGGCTTGCATCTCACCCCTTCTCACAGGTGTCTGTGCATTTATACTACCAAACACCTTGGAATATCATAAAAGGCAGAGAGGCAGCCAATCACGGACGCGGCTGCCGGCAGTGGAGAACGCCGGGGGAGAGAGGTAAGGTACTGTTAGTAATGATCGGGGGAGTTTCTGCTAAAACTAATATATAAAACTAATATAGCAGTTGGGGCTGGGGAGGGAGCCCTGCTGTATACCAGAGGGGATTAACACTAGGGGGAGGGAGAGCAAAACGGGTAGGAGAGGGAGGGAGAGGGGGGGGGGGGCAGTGTGCATGGCTAAATTCTCCTGGAGGAGAGACAAGAGACAGAGTCCTATATGGACTCTGCCAGGCTCCAGGTGGCCAGTTTTTGGGACTTTGAAGGGGCATTGCAGGGCAGCCATTTGGAGCAGGGATGTAAGGTTAGGATTTTATTACACTACAGAGTGGGGCCAGTAGTGGGTTAAATTATAGTTTTGGGGGTGGACATGCCCTTTAATAAATGTTTTGACATGTTTTGGGAGAACCTAGTAAGTGGTCACTGGAGGGACACAAATTAGCATACCTGGTTAGATTGACAGGTCCTTCCCTGTACATGCTGTTATTTAAAATAAGGATTTCTGAGAATCTACAGCTCGGATTTTAAATCTGAAAAGTGTTGGAGTAGTGGACCTTTACACTATCTAAAGATATTTTTTTTGAAAATGTATTTTTGGAAGTATAGATACCCTTTAACTGCAATTATAGAACACCAATAGTGTCCTTAGCAACCCCTCTCCCTACACTGCTAGTTCCTCACCCCCATGTGTTCAGCTTCTTTGTTCTGATTGATGGAACAATGTTCCTCGTCACTGGTCTCTTTGCCCGGGGTTTCACCAATAGGAGTACAAGTTTCTTCCTATTGGTCTGCTTGTGGCATGGATGGAGGAAATGAAGAACAGCATGCTCAAAACGTCTATAGGTAAGTACAAGGCCATTCACACTAATCTAATGTTTGCCTCTCAGCCAATCACAGATGCGGTGGAGATGCCCTTTAATGCATATGACACAATTAACAGTAATTTACATATAGATAGTGAATTTTAGATTAGTGTGAATGGCGGTTATGTGAATATGTGAACAGTCTTTATCAATGTAACTGTATATTTTTATGTGGGCATCCCAGTGTCTCTCTGCGCAAAGCACCAAGAGCATATTTCATGACCACTTACACTTTGCAGGTAGGGGGAGAGAGATGTGAAATGAAACCTAACACACCTGGTTCTCCACAGTAATGTTCCCACCTGAACATTCCTGAACGTTCCCATAGTCACAATAAAATCAAATCGGTAAGCATGTGGTCACTTGCTTGCTTACAGGCAATCTAAACATTTCAAATGCAGAGACGACAACTACAAATCATATACTCTGTCAGACAATCTACTGAAATGCATACATACTGTACATATAACAGCTACTTATAAACATAACTTTTTTTATTATTTGTTGGTAGAAAGCATGTGCTTGAGTGTTTCTGTTGGGTAAAACACACATTGAACTTCAAAACAGTGAACCTCTAACGTTTACATTTACACTACTCCAACTTTACTTGTATTTTTTTCTAATTCTAGATTTATTCCTAATTATATATTAATCAATATTCCTCAAACCTATATTATACCAATTTGTTTAGAAGTTATTTCCCAAGGTATCTCTTCTTTAAGTAGTATATCCTAAATCCTATATAAAACTTATAAATTATTTTATATAATATATAATAGTAAGGATATATATATTCCTCCTGAGGAAAATTTACCTTTGGACTTCAACCAAAACAAAGGGGTATATAATGGAAGCTGAACCCTAGTACCAAAAGACTGATTTCATAAATCAACCAAGTCACAACTAAGGGACAGGTGAGAAACAATTTGTATCTTTGTGAATGTGCTCTGATACTCAGTCTATTAGGACAATGTTGTGTGTGGACTTTAGTTCCCCCCTATTGTGGGGTTTTACCAGTAAAAATTCTCAATTTCAAAGATAAATCTTGGACATTCTAATCTTAAGATTAGAATGGCAGGCGGGGTCATCAGGGGATGCAGGGAGGTGTAGTCGCGGGTCGCGGTCGCCTCCTGGCGAGAACCCGGACTGGCCGCAGCTGGTCTCGCGAGAGGCGGGATGATGATGTCAGCGATGACGTCATCAAATCTATAAGAAGGGGCGGAGCACGAGGCTCAGGCACCATTTTGTTGAGTGCTGGCAGGGAGAAGGATCTTCTCCCACTCAGAGCAACACAACAGGCAAACTTTTAGCGATATCAAGCAATGGAAAACGCTGAGCAGCTGCTAGACAGGGTAAGGGAGAGGGTCAGTGCGGAGGGGGCGGGTTGGCTGCAGGAAATGTTGGAGAGGGGTTCACCAGCTGGGAACCCTGAGAATAGGGCTAGGCCCAATACCAGATCTGCCAGCCGGCTGGCTGGCAGACCTGTACGCTGACCCATCGCTCCCGTACGCTTGAGCCCCAGTCCCCCACACTCCTATCGTAGGCCATGGGGGGCACAGGTGGTGAGAGCGGCCACCCCTAGGCTCAGGGCATCTACTGAAGGCTTATTAAGAGCCTTCCATACCATCCATCCATCCCTGTTAGCTCAGACTGAACCCCATAGAGCTCCCCTTGCGGTGGTGACAGAGGAGGTTGTGCCCCCCACTGCCGCCAAATCAGCAGCTAATAGAGGGAAAACTAGGGGCAGGGGAGGCCGTGTCCCTTGGTTGCAGAGAACCGCCCACCCAGCTGTCACAGCAGCACCGGCGGGGGAAGTGGCCACATAGGCAGGATGACGAGTCAGATGATGGCGAACAGGAATTCGTGGACGCTAGGTCCACTATTAGAGGGATGACCCCAGCACCAACCAGGATGAGGGACGTAGAGGAGAGAAGGGGGTCCAGAGCCAGGAGCCCTCCCAGAAGCCCTTCTAGAAGGGAGAGGAATAGGAGGCACCTGAATTGGCTAGGGAGAAGGTCATGAATGAGGTTAGGCTGGGTCGGATAGCAGGCCCATTTTCCGAGCTGTCTTTTTATAATCTAAGAGTTTCTTCCCTGGGGTTGGTACTGAAAAAGGAGAGCGGTAAATTTCGGTTGATACATCACCTATCATACCCCAGGGGCAGCTCGGTAAACAATGGCATTTCAAAGGAAGACTCTTCTGTATCATACGTATCATTTGACAGGGCGGTCCACCTGGTAAGGAAAGCAGGGAGAGGGGCCTTGTTGGCAAAATCGGATATAGAAGTAGCATTTCGTTGTTGCCAATCCATCCGACCTGCTTTCAGCTGTTGGGTTGCCAGTTAGACGGTAGGTACTTCTACGATAAATGCCCCCCTATGGGTTGCGCTATATCCTGTTCCTTATTCGAGATGTTTAGCTCCTTTTTAGAATGGGCTATATCATATCAGACCAATTCAACCAACATAATACACCACCTTGACGATTTCTTGTTTGTTGGCCCGGGAAACTCGGCTCATTGTTCTTATTTGTTAAGTTCGTTTAGATTTTTAATGAAAAAGTTTGGGGTTCCCTTATCTGAGAAAAAACTATCGGCCCATAGACAGTACTATCCTTCTTAGGAATCGAGATTGACACGGTTAAAATGGAATTTAGGCTTCCAGCTGGTAAAGTTCAGGAAATGCTAGATTCAATTTCAATGTTTACCCAGGTGAGGAAAGTTACGCTTAGGCAGCTACAATCGGTGCTGGGTTCGTTGAATTTTGCATGTAGAGTCATGCCCATGGGTAGAGTCTTCTCCAGAAGACTATCGTTGGCCTCCAGAGGAGTTCCATAGTATGGCAGACATTTTTATCCAGATATAACGGCAGGACCTGCTTTCAAGGGGAAGAGGAGAGTAATGAGGAGTTACAGCTTTATACGGATGCAGCAGGATCCATAGGTTTTGGGGCCATTTTGGGCAAGGAATGGTGCGCCGCCGGTTGGCCTCTAGATTGGGTTGCAAATGGTTATACCAAAAATCTCACTCTCCTCGAACTTCCCCATAGTAGTGTCAGTTGAACTTTGGGGTTATCTGATGCAAAATAAAAAGATCCGTTTCTGGACCAATAATGAGAGTGTGGTGTACGCCATTAATAATCTTACTAGTTCATCCCTACCAGTTCTGTTGTTACTCAGGCAATTAGTACTTAGATGCCTGGACTTCAACATATCCTTTAGAGCTAGACATGTACCTGGTGTACTTAACTGTGTTGCGGACGCTTTATCTCATTTTCAGTGGGAAGAATTTCATCGCCTTCATCCGGATGCCAACCTACAGGGATTGCAGTGCCCTATGGGGGATACCAGACGGGAGTTGATGCAGCTGGTCCAGTCTTTGGTCGCTCCAGCTACTTGGTCCATCCACGGTAAGGTGACCCTGAAGAAGCTATGGCGGAGAGGAAGCGTGTTGGAGCCGTTTTCGAGCGGAAGGTGCAACAGGAAAAAAGGGAGTCGGTGAGACCGGATGAGGGTCTGGTAACGTTGAGGAACAGGATATGGAGGACCCGGGATCGGAACTTTTTTTGTGAAGACGCTGCGTGGGTGAAGAGTGTTGGTCCGTCCACGGGAATGATAAGTATTATCAGTCTAGTGTGACCTGGCTTCTCACAGAAAGCCCCATGTTAAAATTGTTTTTGTTCTGTTGGCACTGGAACCGTGATTCTTTGAGCTCTATGTGACTGTGACAATTTACGTGGCTGCAGGTCGAGCCACCACTTCCTTTTCACAGGGGTCTACATTTTTCCGGGGACGCCCGGTTTTCGTATTCTTGTGTGGGGTAGTTATTTATGGGGGGGATTGTTTTGGAGGGTGATTATTATTATTTTTAGGGGAGGTATGTCATGTGCTACATGAGATATATTGTGATCCGTTTTTGCATCAGTGATACTTACCTGGTGTATTCTGCATTTTGGATTGGTCAATAAATACGTTTTTCTACTTTTGTAACCATATGTGGTAGTGCTGTTTGTGGGAGGTCTTGATATTGGGTGGGGGAAGATCTTTCTTCTTTTCTTCTCCCCTCCCTACTTTTTTGTATTTTTCTATAGTTGTTACCTCCTCTAGCACCACCCCTATTGTGGGTGATCCACTTGGTTTTAAAATACAGCGGTGCATCTATCCCATATATATGGTACATCCACGGTAAGGCATGGTCTGAATGGTTAAATTTCTCCGTAGGGAAGGAGATTAATAAACATTCTCAAGCCAGGTTGGATACCATCTTGGACTATCTAGAACACTTACGTTTTGCGGGGGCGTCTGGGCTTGGTGGCCCAACGCAGGTTGGCAGTACTGTCTTTCTTTTTCAGATTGTTGGGGTGGAAGGACGTAATCAAAGAATTCATTATGAAGTCCATATTGAAAGGTTGGAAAAAAGAACAGGTGCCCAGTAAGACCAGATGACCTATTAATTATAGACTGCTGGTGAGTTTAATAGGAACGTTTCCTGTAGTCTGTAGTTCAGCATATGAGGCTAAGGTATTAGAAGCCAGTTTTGCGCTGGCCTTTTTTGGGGCAATGAGAATAGGGGAATTAGTGTCAGCTAGTTCTAAGCGCCCATGAGGCTTAAAAATGGAAGATGTTTTTATCTCACAGCCATGTTAGGGTTAGGATAAGCCGCTCAAAAACAGACCCCTGTGAAGGGGAATGGTTTTCTATATTTCCTCTTTCCTCTTCTTGGTGCCCAATTCAAGCGATTAGTGGTTTCGCAGCAGTTAGGGCGGCTTCCCCGGTTTTTCTATCACATGCAGATGGTAAACCTCTTTCCAGATACCAATTTGAGGCGGTATTACGTAAGGCCCTCGTGTAGTTAGGCCTCCATCCTCATGAGATTGGAACGCATTCCTTTAGAATAGGAGCAGCGTCTGAAGCCCATTCTTAAGGTTTTTCAGAGGAAAGGGTTCGTAGGTTAGGGCGCTGGCGATCCAACTGTGTGGCGCGATACACACGCCTTGAACTGGCTATTAATTAATTTTTCTTTTTTAGGGACACGTCAACCTTCTGTCTGGCTAGTGGGACACTCCTACCTTTTCTGGGCGGCCCAAAGAGCGGATGTGTGACCAGGAGGATGTAACCTTGGATTTTAAACAATGCCACTGTACTGGAAGGGAATTAGGGGGTTGGCATGGTGGCAAGTACTAGTCGAAGTAGATCAGATTAGTAGGACGGACCCAGGTCCCACAGTGCTGGTAATCCACGCATCCGGCAACGACCTCTGTCGGAATCGGCTGTCGGACCTGTTATTTTTAATGAAAGCAGACTTTCAGTGCTTTCGATCCTTCTTTAAGGAGGTAGTGATCGTTTGGTCGGAGGTCGTTCCCAGGGTACAGTGGCAGGGGGCCAGAGATCAAGGGGCCGTGGAGAAGGCTAAGAGAGTCCTTAACACTAGGATCTCCAAATTTGTCAGGTCACAAGGTGGGGTAGTCATCAGGCATGAAGGCGATAATAGGTCTCTCATGAGGCAGGATGGGGTCCACCTAAATGATATTGGGCTGGATATTTTTCTGACAGGCTTACAGGAAGGTATAGAACAGGCACTATACTTGTTGGATGGCGGACGGAGTTCCGTGTAGGCTTACAGCAACTCCTCGGTGGCGGATGCATCCTTGCGAAGGTTATGTTTGGAGCCGTTACATGCCTCTGGGGATCCAGAGGCTTGGCATTTAGCATTGGCCTCGGCTCGGGGGACTTATGGTTAATTAACATGCAAGGATGCATAAATTATGTTTTTGAATAATTAAAATTGATCACATGTTGTAATGTGTCAATTAATAAAAGCTGTGGCCTTATGTTTCACCCAACCAGTGTGTCTGACTGTTCTTTAACACAAAGCAAGTGTTTGTAAAGGTTAATTTCAAGTAAACAGCCACGATGGCTCCAGCTTTAGGTCTGATAGCTCTGGCCCGCGGTAGGGACCGGAGCGTCTGACCTGAGGTGGGCGGGGTCATCAGGGGATGCTGGGAGGTGTAGTCGTGGGTCGCGGATGCCTCCTGGCGAGTTCCCACGAGAGTCCGGTCGCGGCGTGCATATGACGTCATTACGCGAACCCAGATTGGCCGCGGCTGGTCTCGCGAGAGGCGGGATGATGACATCAGCAGTGACGTCATCAAATCTATAAGAAGGGGCGGAGCACGAGGCTCAGGCGCCATTTTGTTGAGTGCTGGCAGGGAGAAGGATCTTCCCCACCCTCCCTCCCTATAGTTATATGGTTTGAGAAGTATTGGTTAATGGTTTATTACAAGGGGAAAAAGGGCTTGTTGGAGTCACAGCTGGCGGATGCATCCTTGCGAAGGTTATATTTGGAGCCGTTACATGCCCTCTGGGGATCCAGAGGCTTGGCATTTAGCATTGGCTACGGTTTGGGGACTTATGGTTAATTAACATGCAAGGATGCATAAATTATGTTTTTGAATAATTAAAATTGATCACATGTTGTAATGTGTCAATTAATAAAAGCTGTGGCCTTATGTTTCACCCAACCAGTGTGTCTGACTACACAAGGCAAGTGTTTGTAAAGGGGGTTAATTTCATGAAAACAGCCACGATGGCTCCAGCCTTAGGTCGTACAATAATTGATTCCTATTTGATGAACAAAAGCAGTGTGCCCTGTTCAACTGGAGAGGGAAGTAATCTGGAGAACAATAGAACCACTCCAATGTGGTTCAGCTATCCCACTGGAGGGATATCAAAACGAGGCTAAACACACTTAATACTGATACTGATACTGATGTCTGTAGATACTGATGTTTGTAGATACTCTCAAAAAGTTCATGCATTCTGTATGAACATAGCAGGTTATGAGACATTTAAATGTCTTTCTATGTTTCTCTGGTTGAATGTCAAACTGGTCTTACCAAGGAACAGACTCTGCAAGCAGCAGTTACTTCAATATTTGAATAATGGCTTTATTTGTATAGAAGCTTATAGCACGACAAACAGTACTGGCAGGAAAGCAAAGACAAAAACAGGTGAAAAAACAAATGGTGGTGTTTGCTGAAAGATTATTAGATTTTTATATTGCAAACAAAAAGAAATGGAATCCTGTTTTAGAATCTGTGCTGAAGTATATCACATGAACTGTAAATACTGTTCATGTATGAAAAGGAAATAGAGATTACCGTAATATCACATTTGCTTCAACCTCTTTGACAGATTCATCAAAAAAACAAACACATTTTATTTTGTCATAAACATTCCAGCTTTAACATTTACTACTGTAATGTAGTGTTTTGTGCCATCATCTCAATAGAACAGACAGTCTGTATAGATGGGTTTCAGTATAATATGTATAAGTATAGATGTTTAGTGTGTTGGAACTACCGATTCTCCATCTCAGAGCAGCACTACAAAATAACAGCTAAACTAATTTATGGATCACAAAATTTCTCAGCATAAAGGAGATAACATGAAGTCATATACAGAAGCTTTAATCAGATAACACAAGTTAGCGAATTGCTACATATCATCTTATTTGGTGTTCTTTTATTTAGGGTAGAGATATCTTTCCTAAGTACCCAGGCACACAAATGCTATTGACATTGATTTTCTTTCTTGATTATGATAAAAGAAAGTGAAGATTAGGTATGTCCCATAACAAAGTTGGAGAAATATTTAAAGGATAATTAACCCAAAATATACCAGGCCATTAACGTACAGATGCTGTGCACAAATTTCAGCATTTTCTGCATTACTTTTTATGGCCTGGATAAACTTTGGGAAACAAACCCTTAAAGGATAACTATACTCTAAAAATGAAAGGAACACTATATCAGTATTTCAAGGTTTTGTTGGTTTTACCATAGGAATCGTTTTCATATTCACAGGGAGGTGAGAAAAATATTCCCACCTCCCTGTAAATAATAGGATGCCAGGGGACACATGGAACATACTTTACCGCGCCTCACTCACAGCTGCTTCTGCACTAACAGCCGCACTGCCCGATCGCGCTCCTATCTTTTGTATTGGCACACATGTGCCTAAGATAGTTGCTTGGTCGGCACAGAATGGCTGTCAATGCAGAAGCAGCTGTGAGTAGAGTGCTGGTAATGTAAGTTCCAGTGTCCCCTGAGCGTCCTATTATTCAAAGGGAGGTGGGAATAAGTGTTCTCACCTCCCTGTGAATAATAGAAACGGATTCTATGTACTTTAAAATACTGATTTCCTGATTTGGGTTCCTTTAACTGTTTAAAAATGGAAAGTACCTAGGGCAGGGTGTTAAGATTGATTATTCCTACCTCACAATATCATTTTGTTGAGGAGCTACAGCACATACAGTTTTCATTTGCCAGGTTAGTCCTGGACTATTCCTGTATTAAAGATAGTGCTGAAGTGAGGAGGAAGACTGGCAGAATCAGTTTTCTTTGGGCTGGTGCTCCTCACAGCGCCAATATTGGGAGTTAGGAATTACCAGTCCTATATGTTCCAAGTACGTTTTATTTTAACTGTATTTTAAATAAACTTTATACACAGGATAGTTTTCCTTTAATTCAATGGACTGAATGTTGCAATAACTAAAGTGCTAACCACCAACTAACCAACTTGAAATTGATTGTGTTGCAGCATAACTTAATTTATTTTTCTTCACTTTGTCCTAAAAAAAAGAACTAACTTTTAGCACTCCTACAACTACAATCCTACAAGTTTTTTTCTGCCTTTCATGTACAGTGAATACTAAATGCGCAGGGTGAACTTAACGCATCCATATCATCCCTACCTGCCTTGTGTTAAAGGGGGTGCAAATCCCCAGAAGGTCATTTTCATTGTTGGTGCAATGTCAATACATTCTGTTCCTGAGAGAGTGGCAGATCAGTCTGGTGAAACACTATTGTCTGTCTGCTTCTTGGGGAAAGGAAAGAAAGGTCACAGGTTTTCTGGTGAGACAGGCACGTGCAGGAGAGATGAGAGAATGAGCTGGAGTTTGTAACCTAATACTGTGAAAGCATGAATGCAAGAGGAATAAGGGGAAGTGATCCACAGAACCTGCAGTTTAAAGGACACTACTTAGATATTGGATCAATCTAATATCTTTAGCACAGGCAGTTTCTTACATTCCGGCAGTCCCGTCTTGCCTATTTATTTTGCGAAAACAAGTTGGTCACAAAAGTCTTCTGAAACAGTTAACTTAAATCTTCAGTTGCCCTTTAAGTTGCCTTTTATTTCAGAAACTTCATATTTTCCTTTTAGCCCCCCCCCCCCCCCATTTGGAACCTGCTTACCAGCCACATAACCTTATTTGCAACTCGTGCTGTAAATGCAATAGAAACTGACCTGGAATTAGGATACCAAACCTCAACTCCCTCCACTTTACTCAACTCCCATTACCCTACTTACCCTAACCTGTGTATTTGCTTTTTGGTAATTTATTATACTCAGGACAAATAAATGTATATTTGAATTACATCACTATTGCATAATGTAAATAAATCTACACGTAAAACAACAAAACAAATTAGTATAATTAGATTATTCTGTCAAAAATGAACATCCTCTTGTGTCGAGAGTCAAAACCTAGGAACATACTGTAGCAAGTATACACTCCATTAATAAACATTAGCATTCTGAACAGAACAAACAGCTGGTGTGTCATCTGCAAGGTATTAACTAAGTCATTCAGAACAATAATAAAGAAATCCTAGAGACGTGATGATGAATTAATTTCCCTCAGAAACAGGGTGTAGGTAGTGTATTTTCCTTAATGCAGACATCCACATCTGAAGCAAATAGTCCAAACAATGATTAGCGTTTATTTACAAGAGAAGAGCCTTTGCAATCTGTCATTTGTTTTAAGAGACTTTCGTTGTTTTTCTTTGTGTGCTATGCTTGCAGATTCTGATAGTAAGTTTCCGCTTGAAATGTCAGAAGAGATAAATAGAGAATTTATTACCAAGGGATTTTGAAGTTAGTTCTGTAGGTACTGCATAAAATAACATCTGTACTTGTAACCGTATATATAACATATCTAATATAATCCTGTTATTATTTTATTTTTACATTGTGACATTTGTGATTCCCAAAAATAAATACAATAAAAAAAAACACCTGTACTTTTTGACTTGTGTAGACATTAAAGGGAAATGTACAAATGCAAAAAAGACCACAAATTGGAATTGTCACAAAATGCCATTAAATTTGTCTTTCTTTTTTATAACAATATTTTATGGTAGTATTTATATACAATGACTGAAGAACAAAAAAAAATCACTAGCATAGTTCTGTATGCAAGGAGGCCATTTATGTGAAAATAAAGAAACCAAGAGTGAATAAAGGTGGTGGGCGTGGGGGTAGGGGGGGGGGGGGGGCGGTTTGACACAAACTGCCTGCCATGTATAATGCTGTTTTGATGCCTTAACATGAAACAAATAGGAAGAGCGAGTAATGTGTGATTACAACATGCAGCCCAATTCAAAGTGTTACAAAGCACTTTAAAGGATAAGTATGCTGTAAAAAAAAAAGTTTTAGTGGGAAGCTGCAGCTTTAAAAACATTTTGGCTATTTTTCTTTCTATCCCCCCAGAGCCTACCTTCACTGCTTCAAAGTTGCTGGCTTCACCATCCTGTATATTGGAATTTGTATCTCCACCCTGCCGAGATCTCCTGTCTCCTCCAGCTTCCTGGGTCTCAATATGACAGCATGACATCAGTGCACGTGCAAATGTGTGGGCATATGATGTCATCTCGCCGCGCCTAAGCACGGCAAGATGAGGTCACCTCTGCACACGTTCACGCATATATGACGTTGGTGCGCACACAGGCGTTTAAGCATGTAATGTCAACTCAACACTCATTCAGATCTCGGCGCGCACTGCCGTCATGTTGCGCGCACATGCGACAAGGGTGCACGCATGTGTAACAAACATAACTTACCTGCTGACAACCAGGAAGCTGGAGGAGCCAGGAGATCTCGGCGGGGCAGAGCCACAAATTCCAAAATACAGGATGGTGAAGCCAGCAATTATGAAGCAGTAAAGGTAGGCTCTGGAGTGGTGGGATAGGAAAAAAAAATAGCCAACATTCAGGGTTATTCAATAAAAGTTCTTATCGTTTAAAATGGTGCTAATTTTGCCCCAACCAATCAGATGTTAGATTTCAAATGTTAAATAAGATCTGATTGGTTGGGGCAAAATTAGTTTCATTTTAAACAATAAAAACTTTTATTGGATCTCCCTGATTGTTTTTAAAGCTGCAGCTTCCCACTAGCATTGACTTTTTTTTACTGCACACTTATCCTTTAAGGGCTAGGCCACACTGCTGCGATTTTTCTGCGTTAGACATTTGATAGATATATAAACCAAATTTGAGTCTATCAAAGTAGTGTGGCCAGCTTTTTTCTTTTCATATTGCACCTAACACCATTTCATTCCTTCCCACACTGGGAAAAACTGGGTTTAAGTATAGAACCCTTTATTTCTGTTTTTGTAATATACTGTGGCAAGATTCAAAGGAAAATTGTATTTACCCTGTTTGAATGGTTGTAACAAACTGACATTCCTTTTATAAATACAAAAAATACCCCATTCCTATGATTAGTCATATTACATCCTTAAGCTGACATAATGGAATACCCCCTACAATCTGAAATTCTAAGTTAAACTATCACAAAGATCACACATCATTAATCATATCTATAGAGGGATGGGGAGGCTGAAGCAGGCTGTTGCTTGCTGTGCATTCCAACAATAAATAAAACAATAAATAAAAACAATAGTACTAAAAAGATTAATCATATTTCATGCTGTCAGCAACATTATGGCAAATTAGTTTTTCTTTACCCTTTTAAACTTAATTAACGTTATACCCTTACTATTACTAGTGCACGGTATTCAGCTTTAGGGATGGCCGGTTCGCGGATCCGAACCCGGATCCGCCGCGGATTTATCCCATTCGCGAACGGCAGATTTTTCCAGATTTTCCGCCTTCTGGAACTTCGGAATCACGGATTTCTCGTATTTTCAAAAATTTTTGAAATTACGAGGATTTCTCGTATTTTCGAGGATATTTTTCATTTTAATGGGTCCGCTCGCGGATTTTCGAATTTTTTCGAAAATTCCCGGATCCTCGAGCGGACCGGATTTTGCAAAGTTCGGACATCTCTATTCAGCTTGTATGTACGGTGTATATAGCGCATATACTAAAATGGATACATAGCTATAAAACATTATGCTTTAAGGGAACGTTCAGCACAAATACATGTTTACAAAAAAAGGGGGGGAATATTATTATTTTAATGACAAGCACTTAACCTGCCATAGTACAGATTATTACTACATCGAAGTGCACATGTTCATTTAATACCCCTAATATCATTAGTTGAAAATGAGAAATGATGTTAGCATCTTACAAAACAAATAAATGCTGTAGCTAACGTAAGGTATGCGTCACTGTTACAAATCTGTTCCTTATTCAAAATAGCATATTGCATATATTAATAGCATGTTTTCTAAACAATTTATGTTAATGTTAAAAAATAAACTGTAAAGTTTTTTAAGATCTTGCTTTCCAGAAAGCCAGATTACACTGGTTGCTTTTACAAAATATGTACAAAATTACCTACCTGAAGAAGAGCTATAAAATATTGTCGACTTTTGACACCCAGTCTGCTCTGGTCCTGCCTCCTCTCCTGTGCTGGCAAGCAAAGGGATGTGCCCACTATGGGAGGTTTTGTGCTCCTTAAAGTCTTTCTATAGCTTGGCCCATCTGTCTAGTAAAAGGTGTGCTGACTGTGAAGCTTTACTATAAGGTAATATTTATTTCTTCTACTCCAAGACCGATTTATTGACAACCTGTGGGGATATGTAATACATAGCCTCCGCTTCTCTTCCTTCCAGTATTCACTAAGTTGCTCACTAACAAAGCAGGTAAGTGGCAAACAGTGCAGCAGGTAACGGCAGCTTTTAAAGTTATTTTAAAGCTGCTAATGTTCCATTTTAGTTTTGCACTTAACTCTGATTTTAAGAAAATCACAGTTATACAAAAATACTTCTTAGATTATGTAGTCAGTAACAGAAAAGATAGTTACATGAGTACCACAGAACAGTTCTTTGAGTACTTTCATACTTAAAAAAAATATATTATATATATATAATATATATTTATATTTATATTTCACAATTAAAGGGTATGTCCAGCAAAAAAACTGATTTACTGAAGAACAGGAGGAAATGCACTATCTCTTACCTCCCGTTCTTCAGTAAATCTTACAGGAGAGGAGGAGACATTTACCCGCGGAACCGCTCCAGCGCCAAAATCCCTGATGCCTCTGACACATTTGCACACAGTGCGAATGAGCGAGGACGCATCAGAGACTGTCAGTGAAGTCAGCGCTGGAGCGGGTCCGTGGGTAAGTGTCTCCTCCTCTCCTGTTAGATTTACTGAAGAATGGGAGGTAAGAGATAGTGCATTTACCTCCTGTTCTTCAGTAAATCAGTTAGAAACAAACTAAAATTTTTGCTGGACATACCCTTTAATAATTGTCTGCTGGATATAATTATCTGTCCCAATGCCAAGGGATATTTTATCCCCAACTTTACAGATTGCCCTTTCCACCTCCAAGTAATACCTGTATAATTATATCTAGGGCAACCCCATGGCCAACTCTTCATGCCTCTACTCCATTTAACTTCCATGGGACCGCCGCCACTGCTAGGAAGCTGTGACAGCAAAATGAACCTGTCTAGAAAAACCCTGGGAAAGAATGAGGGGGGCTCAAGCGGTCTCCTCACTTTTTCTGACTGCATATCCCCTCCTTTACACTCTTTCTAATTTATCCTTACGGTCCTCCTCCTGATACCCCCAAACTTCTGTCACTCTCTTTACCCCTTCCTTGAATCTTGGTTCAAACTAACCCCTTATTAACCACTTGTCCTCTTCCTATGTCTGCCATGCATCTTTGCGCCCTAATGCCTTGCAAGGGATGTCCAAATGCATATTGCTGTAAATTGTTAAATTTGGCAAATTTTAATTAGCAAACTTTTTAGCTCCAGTGGCTTACTATTCATTGCATTGATTGTGTAGATAAAGAAATGTAAAAAATAATATTATGATGACAAAGTACTATTGAAGTATTTTAACAACTTAACTGACCTTTTTCATTTTGTTAATAGATTTCATTTCAAAAAGGTCTAGTGCGTGACAAACCGTCAAACAAGTCAGTTGATTGTCTGACCTGTGTTCATATTGCGATTTATCCTTTTTCTTTAAGGATAAAATATCTTATGATAGCACTAACTTTTATTGTTGAGGTAAGACATAATTACAGTGAAAGTAATTTTTATATGTAATATAATTATATTTAATTATAATTAAACATTATTTCCAAAATAAGAGCTTTAGGTGCAAATTGTTAAGAGCATTTTTTAAAATTAGCATTTATGGCAATTCATTTTATAGATAAATTCTACTTAACACATTTTATGATGGTTTAATATTTCTTGACATATCACGTTCATATGTGCAGTATAGCAATTTACCAGCTGAAGGTCAGTTCCTTCATGATATGGACATAGGATATCAATAAGCGTGTTTCATTTTGTGTGTTACAGAAAATAAATGTGTATACTTTGTTAAACGGTATGATATATAAAACAGAATCTATGGTTTCAAATAAAACCTTTTAACCTCTTTGATGGGGGTTGTCTTCTGGGTGTTCACAAATTGTTGATTAGAGGGATTCCATTTTTAGTTCAAATATTATTTGAAAAAAACTTAAAATGTTTGCTCCTTACCCTATGCCATATATATATATAACAAATTTCTTTAAAGAGAATAAAGTCACAATCATTCCTAATTTTCCTGCTGTGCTTACTACAAACAGTAAATCTAATATTGTAAAAATTCTTCATTTCCAGAGATCTCTGATATACTGCAGAACTTTTTACTTATCTTTTCTTTACCACATCGGCCCTCTTTAGGCAGCCCTTGCGGGAAGAAATCATCTATAACTAACAAGTTGCGTGTAATGTTTCCTGCTACGAAAGAAGAAAGAAGTATCTTACTGGTTTCCTATGATGTCTGTGCTTTTCTGGAAGTAGTTAAGGGCCAGCACATGGTGTGTTGTATCCACTGTAATGCTCACCTCAGACATCCTTACCTGCTCAGGCATCCACATCTGAGTTGGTGACCATCCCTTCAGATCCAATTTTGGAGTCTCAAGGGTGTGAAGTGGAGGAAGTTTGTGAATTATCTGTTCCTCCAGAAAAAGCCTTGAATCCATGGCAGAGATGATGCAATCAATGGTGGTTAAAGTTTCTCAATCTGTTTTTGGCTTCCATGTGGTATGGTATGTTACCACTCTCTGGTTTATCTTCAGGTATCTACTTATTTTCCCACATCATTGTCAGTCGATATTTCTTGTGGATGACAATTGGAATATATATATATAAAGTTCCTTTTGTTCAGGCTGAAATGAGCTCCAGAGGGCACCATTTTAAGCGATATCTACATCCAGGAGATGAGCTGTTCTTTTAGGTAAGTATTGTTATTTAGATTAATTACTAACTTTTTTTTTTTATAATCTAGTTACCCTGCATTGCTATATGGTATAATGTACAGATATCCTGCATTGCAATATGGTATAATCTACATTTACCCTGCATTCCTATTTGGTATAATCTAGTTACCCTGCATTGCTATATGGTATAATCTACAGTTATCCTGCATTGCTATATGGTATAATCTACAGTTATCCTGCATGTTATCCTGCATTGCTATATGGTATAATCTACAGTTATCCTGCATTGCTTTATGGTATAATAATCTACAGTTCCCCGCAATGCCTATGTATCTGCAATTTCCCTGCAATGCCATAGCATTTATATGCTGCAATACCATAACATTTAATATGCAGTTTCCCTGCAATGCCATAACATATATATCTGCAGTTTCCCGGCAATGCCATAACGTTTAATCTACAGTTCCCCTGCAATAACATAACATGCAATGCAATGCCAAAACTTTTAATCTGCAATGCTATAATGTATAATCTTTTCCCTGCAATTTCGTAGCATATAATGTCCCAATTTATAATCTGCAGTTTCGTGTTATCAGCAGTTAGTCTGCTATGCCGTAATGTGCACCCTACAGTTAAAATGTGCATTCTGCAGTTCATGCAGTGCCTGGAAGTTTCAGCTTTTACTGTATAAATATATACTTGATAGAGTTGGAGCTGCATCACTAACAGCAAAGGAGACCTCTGCAATCCTTTTCTTCAGCCAAGCCAATACATTCCTATAGGGGTGTTAAGCGCAGCTTGTAGTTATCCGGTACCACATCTGCCCCAGTTGGGGATTGTTTGTGGAGAGAAATGACTGCGGCCCTGGAGCCACTGATTTGTGAAGTTATTCTGTTAACCTGATTTTCCAAGTTGTATTACTGACCCTTCTACTCCAGTCTTGAAGGTCTAGGGTTCAGAGTGTAAGAGAAACAGATCCAGTATCTACAGTTTGCATATATTCAGCTGCTCATGTGCCAGTTTGAATGCAGTCTCCAGGAAGAATAGATCTTCAGTGATCAGCTAATTCAACCGTTCAGGTATCTTCTCTGACGAATCGTCCTTTATTGTTTCTCCAAGCTGGGATGAAAGGGTACAGATTTGAGTAGTAAATATATCTGTATCATCATCTCTCAGATCAAATTATTTATTTTATTTTTTCTGAAATAAATTTTAGTTTGGTATTGCCAGGATTCAGACAGGGAGAAGAGTATATCTCCATATTAGTTTCTTATAGTTTCAAGAAGATGTCTATTAACAATTCTTATCCTTTCTCTCCAATGTCAAATATCTAGAGTTAAGAAGCATACTGAACCCTCAATTGCAGACTCTGTAATGTCCTTGTTTTTAGCAGAGGGTTGTGAGTTTTTATTTTATGGTTACCATGTCACAATGAAGAGTTTCTAGGTCTTAATTTCAATCTCTCTACAGTTAAATTCAGTATATATGTCCAAATATGTGTTTTTCTGCACTGCAGTTTCATCTCTAACTTCCTTTTCCATCTGGAAAAGGAAGCCTACATTCCTGCTATCCATTTGTAGGTGCATAGTGGGAGCTTCCCCTGGGAGTATACTGTTAGGACTGCTCTTCAAAAATCACAATTTAATGTTATAATGTTATCTTCCTACAGGATTCCTAAGGCATATAACCAGAGCTTTTCAGCAACTGTTTAGTTTACCATTTAGTACAAATGGTTTGTTTTTAGGTTACTGTCTAAAGCTATTTTGCTTTAACAAGTGGTTTACAGCTAACAATTTATCGTATGTTCCATCCACAGGTCCGTGGATAAGTGTCATCATACCCTCTTTTCCATAATATTCTATCAATAGTATCAGGGCTACCCTGGAGAACCAGATAATCTAGCCATTTGGGGCATCTCATTAGAAGGTGGCTTTTTCCCCCTCTCTTTATTTCAACTGATTTATCCTAGTGTTCTATTTAAAAATATACAGATTTTTATTATTTTTTTGTTCATAGAATGGTCTATCCATGAATCCTTCTTGTCAATCTATCTGCTTATGGATACTATGCTCCACTTGGTAGCAAGTCCTTCGGGCCTTGGATATTTAGATTCCCTTGTATCTTATCCTGGAGCTTTATCGGGATTTACAAGGTTCTTACATCCCTGTTTAGGTCTGAGCTTATTCCATTAGTATTGTGATATGATTTCCTTGTATCACTTCAGATGGCCAGTGCGTTTCAGAGCCCCTTGGCCATTCCTTAACTTTGTAGGTGCTGGTATAATGCATAGTCTACAGGAGCTTTCTATTAAGAATTTTCAGTTTTTATGGTATTTCAGGATTTGCTTGTCTTTTTCCCCCCAGATATTCAATCTGGTGATTATCAATTCTAGGGATTTACATTTTAGATACTGCCATTCAACTTGTCTACTGTCCTGTAAAGTGTTTAGGCCAATTATGCTAACAGGTCCCTCTATAGCTGGTTTATTTGGGTTTTGGTATTAGTTCATTTGACCAGGGTACAACTAAATCCTAGCCATTGTATTCACAAATATAATTTGCTTAACTAACCATTTGCCTTAATAAATATTTGTAAGATATGATGGTCCTTCATTCTGGGTTGGAGCATAGTTTGTTCCCGCCCTTTAAGTTTTCTTACTGCTTTGGTATATCCTATTAGTGATCACTGCCATGTTTAAGGACCAGGAAAACTGAAAATTGTATCATACTTACTGTAATTTTCATTTCCTGGACTGGTACATGGCAGTGGTCACTAAGCTCCCTCCTTTCATATCAGCCCATGCTCAGGATAGTGTGGACTGTAAGGTGAGGGGGCGGGGTTAAACTTATTGGCTTGTGTACTTCCTGTCCTGTGCCTGGAGACTGGGGGGGTTAACCCATTAGAGACCACTGCCATGTACAAGGCCAGGAAATGAAAATTACAGTAAGTATGATACAATTTTCAGTTACACCATGTCTAAAGAGGGCCCTGCAGCTACACATTATCCAGTGTAACTGAAAAAATGTATTACCGTTTCATGTTGAAAACGTAGTAAACTTATTAGCCAATAAAAAGTAAAAATATCTATGATTAAATACAGGTTACATACTATTGGTGTTACTAATGTTTTGCCCATATTGTTAGGTAAACAGCTATCCATATGCCTTAGTCTTCTTCTGGTATTTACAATATATTGGGAGAAAGGTAAATTATTAAACCTTTATTTATTTAATATTTATGTACAGGACAAAGCATACAAGGTCACTTACAAATAGTGGAAATCTTTGTCTGCAAGTCACCTGCTAAACCCCAGCTAAGTATCTGTGTACAGGCACATGCTCTAAAGTGCTCAACTGATCAAAACAAGGAAGTTGCAGCCTCGCTTCCTAGAAGCTAACAACCAATCACATAACAGCACAGAGATCCTCCCTCTCCCTGTCACAGAACAGGGATTTCAGTTTTTTTCTTTTCAAACACATTCAATGCTCATGTCCTAACAATAATATAATCTTTTACATTTCATATAAAAGGTAATTTTTGCAGTGTATTTTATAGATAACATGGATGTAAGAAAAATAATATTAACATTTCAGCAAAAATAATGAAAAGTAATAAGTAAGTCTGGGGAATTGAACTTGCAACATTTACTCATTTATTCA
Organism: Hymenochirus boettgeri; assembly: GCA_019447015.1. Classification (NCBI taxonomy): domain Eukaryota; kingdom Metazoa; phylum Chordata; class Amphibia; order Anura; family Pipidae; genus Hymenochirus; species Hymenochirus boettgeri. The sequence continues at coordinate 153,342,809 of CM033474.1, forward strand.
GTCTTGCTAAAAGCAAAGCTATATGGAACACTATATGGAAACCTAGTGAATGTAGAATCCAGGTACATTTAAAAGCTTTATCTTTTGCGTGGAACATAATTGAAACAAAAAAAAGAAGAAAAGTCTAGGAATTCAACTTGTAACCTTCTGAACTATATATTTCTAAAACAAAACCAGGTGCACCACCATTGCATAAGCAGAGAATTCAGGTATATTTAAGAACAGGATAATGAAAATAAAATGTCACACAGATGTCTCCACACTAGTATGGAAGTCCCTGATAAGCCTTTGAAAGCTGCTTGTTACTCTGCAGTTTATTTACCACACTGACTGGTAAATAAACTGAAGGGTAACAAGCAGATTTCAAAGTCTTATCAGGGACTTCATATCGGTGTGGAGACATCTGTATAGGAAATAGAGATGGTGAATACTTGTGGCTCTTTGATTACTTCATAGGTTGCTGGTTGTTCTGGCAACAACATGGAAGCCTTCTTAGTTACTGAATTTTTTTTCTCTCAGCACTCTCTTTAGAAGTCAAAGACACGTTAACCGATTTACGATTGGTTAGCACGACTTTAACATGTTAACCCCAGCTGATAGATGCCATTAAATAATTGTGTGTGGGTGAGATTCACCCAGAGTCATGAAGCCTCTGTTAAATCTCTTCCAGGAGATTTGGCCAATTCACCTGTGGCTCTGGGTGAATCTCCCTGTTGGTGTAGCATCTTGCTAGTGAAAAACATTTGGAATCACTAAGAAGAAACACTGTTTGAAAGTAGCATAACAAGGAGACACTTGGGTGTGTTGCTATATATCAATATTACTAATTCATAAAAGATAAACTTCATTAAGTCATACCACAGACTAAATATATATTTAATATATTCTAAAACTATTTACATTTTAATAATAGTCGAGTTTTGAACTGTATTTAGAACTTAAAGTGAACAATAGTTTAAAGCCTTGTTCATATTTGGGTGTTTCTGTCTAGCCTCGAGATATTTTGTTCCAATTTTGAATTTCAGTTGATCCTGATGTTCTCTCTCAAATGAATAAGCCTTTAAGAAAATGCTTAAGTAAAATGTGGTAGTTAGAATATAACAGGGATATCATTTTTTCCTACAACATAATGTAACAGATTTAAAGGGTAACTGTGGTCCAAAAATGACTTTAGATAAATTGACAGGAATTGTTTCCCTGTGTATTTTTGCAATTTTCTTTCATTTTTTATTTTACATAGTTTTGAAGATATTTACATTTTTATGTGTGATATGGTAGCAGCATCACCAGATCCCCTGCACTTCCTGCTTCCTGCTCTGAAACCATGTGACTATCCTTCTTCCCTTTGTCTCCTTGTGGGCCCCCATGGCCCCTCCCCTTGCATACCCCTTGAAACCCCATCTGGCCCTTCCCACGACTCCTTAAGTCCCTTTAACTTGATCTTTAACTGGTTTCTTCTGCTTTCTTCTGCACAGAGCAGATTCAAAACCTCCCACCCCCTTTCTGATAATAACATAGTAATTAAGGTTGAATAAAGACATACGTCCATCAAGTCCAACCTATTCACCCTCTTTTTTTTTTTTTTTTTTAACCCCCCCAAAATTGATCCCAGAGAAGGAAAAAAAAAAAAACAGCTAAAAAGGGGGAAAAGGTCCTTCCTGACTCCAAACGGCAATCGGAAAGTATCCCTGGATCAACCAGATCTATATGTATTAATACCAGTAATTCATGTGATCAGTGATTTCTTCATATCTTAGGCTGTGCAGCACGTAGAGAGGTGGTTGACAGCTTATTTTAAAGGTTGCCAGGGCCATTTTTAGGCATAAGCCACATAGGAAAAGTGCTAGGACGCCTATAATAAACCAGGGCACTCAGTGTTCTACCTATCAGCTTTTACTTGCAGTGTGAGAACTGCTCTCCTTGCTCAGCTGTAATCTGTAACATTGTATCTAGTACAGAGCTTGAACTCCACACACTCTATTTAGCAACAAATGTTGCAAATGAACTGAAGGTGAAGGAAGGAGGGGGGAGGATAAGCTCAGCTAATAGTACTGAGGAGAACAGTTCTAAAATGCCAGTTAAAGCTGCTGCAGACTTTATAACAGTGGCCTCTGTGACTAGCAGCCATGAGATCCCTATCCCTGCCTCTTTCTTCCTTCCACCCAACTCTCCAATTTAAACTTAAGCTGGGTACACACAGTAACGATAAAGCCCCGATACCGTCGGATCCGACGGTATTGGGGCTTTATCGTTATGTGTGTACGCTTGTTTCCCGAACGAGCGCGCGGCCACCAAACGATCGGGTCGGCCAAACGCTCGTTCAGGAAAGGCCGAAAATTTCCATCGGCCTCGCTAGACTCCCTATAGAGGAGTCTAGCGCGGCCGATGGAAACACATAGTCCCGAGCGTTCTCCCTATGATATTCATAGGGAGAACACTCAGGACTGTGTGTATGCAGATCTTTGAAAGATGGCAGACAGGATCTTGCAGATCCTGTCTGTCATCTTTCAGAAATCTGGACTGTGTGTACCTAGCTTAAGAGTAGGTGAGGAGTGAACAATTCAATGGAGGAGACAGGCAAAGCAGGTACATACTGTATATCATGTCAATGCTGGCAGCAGAAAGGGTTAAAGGTAATACTCTGCTGGTACTGAAAGTGTTAATAGCAATACTCTGGGAAAGTGCTGGCACTGAAGGGTTAATAGCAATACTCTGGAAAGGTGCTGGCACTAAAATTAGAAGTAAGAAAATCTGCTGGCACTGAAGGGTTAAATGTAATACTCTGCTGGCATTGAAGGGTTAATAGCAATACTCTGGGGAAGTGCTGGCACTAAAAATGGTAATGCCCATACTCTTGGAGGGATAGGCCACACTACTGCACTTTTAAGTGTGGTGGGATTGCGTTCTGATCATGCTAGTGCACCAAAATGGCTAGAAACGGCCCCTTAAGGTTGGAACATGGCCTTTTGATTAAAATCAACTTGTTTGGAGACCACAGTTCCCCTTTAAGAAATATCCATAAACGGGTAACTAAGCCTTTGATTGCTTGGATTGCCAACAAATATAAATTACCCAAATTTTAGACTTTACTTTAAGTAATACATTAAAAGAAAAACGCTTTATTTGCTAAACAGTGCAAGTGAAAATGCACCATTTCTTGCAACTAAGGAAAAGATATAGAAACACCAACAATCAGGGAGATACATGAAGAGAGATACAAAGGGGTCACTCTATTTACCCGCGCATGATCCCATGATTCAATAACCTCGCGCACATCACTGCGCGACAATATTGCATCACAGGAGTGTGCACGGGTAAGTAGCAGGGACTGGGCGACTGAAACAAAAAGAACGTTACATATTGTGCAAAACAAAGGCAGAATATCTAACATTTTTTTATCGGATCAGAAAAGCAAAAAGATTTGGAAGTGGTGCAGCCCCCGCAAAATAAGTGTTAAACCCATGCTACCTAGTATTGCATTGGGTAGAATAGGTATTATGCTAGTTTTACAGGGAAAACAAGCATATTGAGTCTCCCTGAATGTTCTTTAATGGTCATTAAAGTTATTTGACTTTTTGTCTATACTAGCTAGTATCAAGTGCTCATTTTAATATATTTTTTCAACTTGATTTTTTAACTTTCAAACATGTCCATAGCTATGGATCTGACTGAGACTGTAATTACCAATTATCGGAGAAATCCGCTTTAGAATTTAGGAAGGAGTTTTCCCCTAAAGGTTTAGATGGCTAATCCTTCATTATGTGTGTGTGTTTGATTATTTGATTGTTTTTGCCTGCCTTTCTTTGGATCAATAGAAATAGGTCAATGTTAAATGTCAAAGGTTAAATGGAATAGACAAATAGTAAAATTCAGTACACATCTTTTGACAAACAGTGTTGAACTGTTAAACATGAGTTCTCAGTAAAATGAACCAACCCACTGTTATTTTAAATATCAAATCCTGTTCACACCTCAGTAACTTGAATGGGTAGCATTTCAGATGTACAGACTTCTAAAATTCACATTTCTGTGTAAGACACCGAGGTATGATTTTTTTAAAGGAGAACTAAACTTAATTTTTTAAAAACCTAATGTGAAGTTTTTCTCCCCAGAACACCTATACATTGTAAGATTCTTAACTAGTAAGTTGCATTTAGTACATATAAGAAATAGATTTCCATGTTGTTGCCAGTACAACCCACAGACAATGAAGTCATCAAAGAACCACACCCCCTGACCCCATTATTAACTGGCTCTATGCATAGTGTGTTTTCTATACAGATGTCTCCACACCAATATGGAATCCCTGATAAGACTTTGAAAGCTGCTTGTTACCCTGCAGTTTATTTACCAGTCAGTGTGTGTTGCTGAAAAATAAATTGCAGGGTAACAAGCAGCTTTCAAAGTCTTATCAAGGACTTCCATATTCCATTTATTAATTTGGCTTGAAAAAGCCAAATTACTGTTTTTTCTATTTCTTCTTATTCTTTTTCTTCTTCGTCCTATTCTTCCTTTTTTGGACCGTATCTCCTCCCACAGTTTTTGAGCTAGAGACATGAAATTCGGTGCGGGCGTGGGGGCATATAGGAGAAGTGTGCTATCGTCTAGGAATCCGTAGAAGCATTACGGCGTTATTGGCGAATGCCTGGACATTTTTTCCCATAGACTATAATGGTAACAATCCTCAAATGTGGATATTTCAAAACAGTTTTTTTCATGGTCATAAATACAAATGGTGATACGCCCAACCCCACACAGACCCAGGTACACCCACCTACTGACCTACCTTTCCATTCCCATAGAAGCAATATTTAAAGGGTAACTAAAGTCAAAAAAACTAATTTAGATTTATTCTCAATAAAAGATAGTTTTATGGTTATAAACACAAAAAAGACATACCCCCTCAACCAGACCCTACCCCCTCAACCAGACCCAGGTACACACACCTACTAATCTACTTATCCATTACTGTGGCAGCCATACTTAAAGGGTAACTAAAGTAAAAAAAAAACTAATTTCGATTTATTCTCAATAAAGATAGTTTTATGGTTGTAAACACAAAAAAGACATACCCCCTCAACCAGACCCCGGTACACATCTACTGATCTACTTATCCATTACGGTAGCAGCCATATTTAAAGGGTAACTAAAGTCAAAAAAACAAATTTAGATTTATCCTCAATAAAAGATAGTTATGGTTGTAACACAAAAAAGACATACCCCCTCAACCAGACCCAGGTACACACACCTACTGACCTACTTATCCATTATGGTGGCAGCCATACTTAAAGGGTAACTAAAGTCAAAAAAACTAATTTAGATTTATCCTCAATAAAATATAGTTTTATGGTTGTAAGCACAAAAAAGACATACCCCCTCAACCAGACCCAGGTACACACACCTACTGATTCACTTTTCCATTACTGTGGCAGCCATACTTAAAGGGTAACTAAAGTAAAAAAATTAATTTGATTAATAATAAAAAAGGTTTGTTTTTTAACCCCCATGTGGCACAGTTACATACACCTACTGACCTCCCTTCCATTACTGTGGCACCCATACCTAAAGGGTAACTAAAGTAAAAAAAAAAATTTTTGACCAATCATCAAAAAAGTTAGTTTTTTTAATCCCCAACGACACAGGTAAACCACACCACTGATTACTATCCATTACTGTGGCAGCCATACCTAAAGGGTAACTAAAGTAAAAAAAAATTTTTGACCAATCATCAAAAAAGTTTGTTATTTTAATCCCCAACCCGACACAGGTACACACACCTACTGATCTACTTATCCATTACTGTGGCAGCTATACTTAAAGGGTAACTAAAGTTAAAAAAAAACTAATTTTGACCAATCATCAAAAAGATACAGAGAGATTCAATAAAAGTTCTTATCATTGAAAATGGGGCTAATTTTGCCATAACCAATCAGATGTTAGCTTTCTGATTGATTGGATCAAAATTAGCACCACTTTGGGCTGGGTACACACAAATTTTTTTTTGTCCCAAACAAGCGTTCACTACAAACTCATCATTCCCATTATTGAGTTTTAAAATCTGCAGCAAACACACATATTCCCTTCCAAAATGCAGCCCTTCAAGCCAAATTCAAAGTTTATACTTAAACTTTCCCTTTCTAGTTTTTATTATTCTCCTATAAGTGATGTCTCCTATTTAATCCAATACAACGATTCCCTTAACATTCTGAAGTTTTCTTGTCTGCATTTTCTGGATTTTTGTGAGTCTTTTATACTTTTATGCTTGTCTGTGCAATGTGATCTTGAAAGTTTACCATGTTATGATCACAATTCCCCAGACATGAACCCATGCTGGTATAACCAATTAATCCAGAAGTCTTTGCGCTTACTGGATCTAAACATTACTGGATCATATGGTTTCAATGTTGCTGCAGTTAATGTTTAGGTAGTTGGAATACTCTGTAATTGTGCCTTACTCATAGTAGTTGTCAAATTTAAATGTTATGCCATAAAGAAAACTTTACTCATAAGGCTTTTTCAACCATTTTAACATTGATAGTTTATTTAATGCAGGGGCATACCAGCCTTAGCTGTTCAGCTTTAACCATTTAAAGGGCATCTTCACCCTACAGAAAACTTTTATCATTTTGTAGACTACCCCTCCCCCCAACCACTATATCAGATTACTAAAAAAAGAAGCAGGACTCTACTTATAGCCCCTTGCTCCTGCGGCGCTCTGATCCACCTCCCTGCTTGCCAGAACTTGCAAGCAGGGGCCGGACTGGCATCCGTGTCTTTGTTTGGCTGAGAGGCAGTCAATCACAGATGCGGCTGCCTTTATGCAGAGCGCTTTGGGAGAGAAGGCCTGTAAGTAGATTTCCAATGCTTTTTTTTGTAATCTGACATAGAGGTTGGGGGTGGGATGGGGTAGCCTACACTACAACCGAAGGGTGGGAGGGAAGGACTCTACTGTGCATGTCACACTACCTCCCAGAGGCAAGATTAGAGGCAGAAACCTTTTGGCAGGAAGACTGCTCCTACTCTTCAGTTTCCTGGACTTTGGACAAGCATTGCAGGACAACCATAATGAGTAAAGATGTAAAGTAAGGATTTTTTTCAACTTCACAGTGGGGCCAGTAGTTTGTTACATTTTAGTTTGGGGGGTGGACATGTCCTTTAATGCAAGGCTTTAGATGTGGTTTCATCTAGTACTCCATTTTCTATCAGAGCAAATGATGAATAGTTCAATTGAAAAGAAATGTATTGATTGAAGACAGGGAGGTTAAGGAGCTATGCCTTACCTTCCATTCTTCAATATCTAAGAAGCCAGGAATGAAGATAGCAGAAACTTACCTTTCATGCATTTCACCGCAGCAGCACTGAAAATGCCGACCTGGTTCTAATCAACTATAACGCACATTATCGCGTATGCGTGATATACTTGATTAAAACTAGGAAGTGGTCATGACCTGTCAGTTCTGCTGCAGTGAAAGGTTAGTTTCTGCTATCTTCATTCCTGGCTCCTGAGATATTGGTTAAAGAACAGAAGGTAAGGCATAGCTCCTTAACCTCCCGGTCTTAAATCAATACATTAAAGGAATAGTTCACTTTTCAAGTGAACTATTCCTTAAAATTTATTTAGAGCATCACAACAATGATTTACTGCTGCTCTGGAAAGAAGACGGGAAAAGATGCAAGACCAGTGAAGAGAATAGAGAATACTGTGACTATCTCTCTTTAGGAATGTCAACATACAACAAGCATACAACAAGCTGTGTCTCACCTCTCCCTTTGTGGCCATTGGGTGATTTATCAAATTAAGTACTAGGGTAATAGATAAGGAAGAACGCTACTCACAAAGATAAGGTGAACAAATCCATTTATTCCTCACATAAACTTTTTGGAGACAACAGGTGCAACATCACAGGGCAAGAAGTAGCTACAGGCCCACCCTCCTGACGCATTTCATAGGCTTAACCTACTTCCTCAGAGTACTAGGGGTCAGCTCCCACAATCAACCATAGCTTGGTAAACCCCCAGCTAAGTGCGTCCAGGTACATGCTCTATAGTGCAGCACTTGAGAAAGGGCGTGTGTAGCCCGAAACATGTTGTGCTAATTTTGGTACAAATTGTTCAATTAAATATCTATTTCACAGCAGAGACTGTTGTGGATGGTCTCTCCCTATGTACTTCTTTGTTTATCTATATTAAGGAAGTTGCAGCCTTGCTTCCTAGAAGCTGACAGCCAATCACATTATAGCACAGAGATCCTCCCTCTCCCTGACACAGAACAGGGATTTCAGTTTTTTGTTTTCAAACTCATTCAATACTTCTGTCCTAACAATGATATAATCCTTTACTTTTCATACAAAAAGAAAAGTAATCTTTGCAATGTATTTCAAAGATAGCATGGATGTACGAAACAGAATACTTACTTTTAGCAAAAAGAAGTAAGTCTGGGGAATAGAACCTGCAACTTGTACATTTACTCTGTCTTGCTAAAAGGAGATCTCTTACCTCTAGGCTAAGAAAAACACGATATAAACCATTGGTACATGTAGAATAGTTTACTAGGAACATAATGGAAACAAAAAATAAAGGTAAGTTTGGGGATTCAAACTCATGACCTTCTGAACTGTATGTATCTAAACCTGGCATCTTACAAGGTGAGCCACCACTGAATAAGCTGGAAGCTGGAGTATTGAACTTGTGACCTTCTGAACTGTGTATCTTTTAAACCCGGTGACTTACCCGGTGCGCCAACACTGAATAAGCAGAATCTCTGACTACATTTGGAAGCTTTATCCTTCACCAGGAAAAGAATTAAAAAATAAATAGAATATGGAAGTCCTTGATAAGATTTTGAAAGCTGCTTATTACCCTGCAGTTTATTTTCCGGAAACTCACACTGACTGGTAAATAAACTGCAGGGTGACAAGCAGCTTTCAAAGTCTTATCAGGGATTCCATATTGGTGTGGACACATCTTTATAGAAAACACTGTACATAGAGACAGTGAATACTGGGGTCAGGGGGTGTGGTTCTTTGATGACTTCATGGGCTGTGGGTTGTACTGGCAACAACATGGAAACCTGTTGTTCTGGGGAGAAAAACGTTCACATTAGGTTTTAAACATATTTAAGTTTAGTTCTCCTTTAAGTTCAAGAACCACTGGTGCCCAATTTAGGTGAGGCTGACAGTCTCTAGAGCAATTAGGTACCCGCATTTTAGAGTGAGGCACGCTCGATTTTAGAGCGAGGCACAACCCCCGGCAGCAGAGTTCCCGTTTTGGCCGAGAATAGTCCGTGTGTATGCGCTCGGTTGGGGGTTACGAAGGTGTCCCACTCTGCTGTCGGGGGTCGTGTCTCGCTCGAAAATCGAGCATGTGTTCAACAAGCCTTAACAGCAGTATGCAAAGTTAGCATACAGACATTGGTAAAATGGTTTGTAAATTGTCAGGTGTATATGGCATTGTTTGTGCATCAAGTCTTGCAGACAGGGAATAGTTTCCAAACAATACAAAACAATTCCAGACCTATACTTGACAGGTAATAATTGTACTGTAGTTCTATTGACTTTCATACTAGTAAAAGAAACAAAGAATTAAAGTATAGAAGTGCTGAGCCTGTGCACTGTCTGCTATTGTACAAACAAAAAATAGTCCCATTGAGACTCCCAGTTTGCCTCTGCAGAACACAACCCAAGTAGATTGACAGATGTTTACTTACAAACACTCTGCAAAAAGAGAATGCTGGGAGTTGTAGTATCCAAACAATAATATTATTAGAAACAAAGAAGGAAAGAATAGGAATGCTGAGCCTGTGCACTGTCACACTGTACAAACAAAAAGATCCAGACTTCCTAGTTTGCCTCTAAAGCACACAGCCGACCTCAGGCTGACAGATGCTAACCTCCTCAAAGATTCAAGCTCCAGCCCCAGGCTAAGAAGGACAAGCCCTCTGCACATACTGCCATAAAGGGAAACAGGCGCAAATAGAAGGGCACAGAATCACGGCATGTAAGTGGGTGGAGCCACACATGTGCAAACGCCATTGCCTTCAAAGCACTTTAAAAGACAAACTTTTCACCTGCATAAAGAAATTCCTGCCTGACCCCGGATTTAGCCTTCTAAAAGAGGTCAAATGCAGGAAAAATAGTGCCCTTCATGTGCACGAGCAGCAGTAGCAGAGGCTCCTGCAGTAATGACCGTCAACCATTGGCCGTGACGGTGAAGTCACGGCTGTGACTGGTGGCCGATACCAGGAAGAAGCGGTGAGCAGCAGCGCTGGATCGGTGGTTTGTAAGGCTTCTTACACAGGGAGCATCTTTGCAAACTGTAAGTAAAACAGACCTTAGCTTTTGTGGAGTGTTCTGTTAGATACTACATTTTTGAAAGAGGGGTGGACATGCCCAATAATCCTCTTACACTTGCATTTTAAATGTATCAAACCTAAACATGTTTCCACATAAATGTTGGAGACAGTGATTCTCAGTATAGGGCTTTTTGCTCCTTTTGGCCCATCTCTCCCTAAGCTTTCTAGCTGCCTTGTCTATTGTACGCCCAAGTCCTTCACCATATTGCCATGAATCTGTATCTTGCACTGACAAGATCTAACAAGATCGAAACAATCGGTTTTATCCAACCGGAATCGGTAGGATATGGCAAGGTGCTAAAGCATATTCAGAAGGAAATCTAAGAAATCAAAACATAAACTCTTTCATAGCACTGTTATTTGCATTAAAGTCTCATAGTCTCTAAAGAAATATCAAATAGAAAACAGTTAAAAAAAAATGGCCCATATGTTTTTAAAATAGAATTTTTGTTGGTATTTTTATCTTTGGTAATCTATTGTTGTGGCATACTTATTTGCCATTATTTGGCAGAAACCTGCATATATATTGCTTATTTTATATGTATGACAAATCATACTGTTGTATCCAAGTATGTTTATATTATTTATGCGTATTTAGCACTATTCATTGAGTAAATACAGAAAATTGAACACAAGATAAGCACAATAATGCAATGAAGGGGAGTTCATTTTTTTCTTATCATATTTCTTACTGGAATCATTTCCATCAGTCTTGAAATGCAGTTAAAAAAAAAGGTCAGAATGTGAATTGGGAATGTCATAGAAATAGTAATGTCTCCTCTAGTTCTCATTTTTTCATCCAATTAACAATATATATATATATATATATATATAGATTATAATTCTAGAAACTTGACTGCACACAAGCATTTTAACAGGAAATGTAATCTAAGGTTTTTCTCCCTCAGCCTGTGTGTTGATTTTTGTTACTATTTATTCCAAGTAGCTTGTGTTCTGTAGAAAATACAGATTACATTTTGGCAAAAAGTGGTACATTTCTGAGTCTAAATATTCAGCTGCCATAGTCATTCCAGGTTGTGAAGGGTCTAATCGATGCACCAACCAAAGAGAGGACACACTCTCTGGAACAAGCACATCCTCCCATTGACGGCACATTTGAAATCATTGTGACTGAGAACCTCTCAGAGGATTCGGTGGAGGAGCAAGAGAAAGGGTAAATTCTGTAACTTTATTCCCAGCTCCTGAATGTTTTATTGAAGAACGGGAGGTAAGACACAGCTCCTTTACCACCTGTTCTTCAATAAAACTGAATTGCAAAAAGTGCTTTTCCCAGTGGAGATACCCTTTAAATAATATCGTTACCAAACTTCCACAAGAAGGGAGACCTTATGACCACAGTAACTCAAGACTACGGAAAATGCTGCATAAGGAGGAAAATCTAATCTGTTACTTACTTGTTTTAACTATGCTTAGTCTTGCTATAATTCTTAAAGATGTTGTTTCAATTAATGTAAGCCCCCACATACAGTACTATGAATATTTTCACCTGGGATGCAAACTGCATTAGTAGTTCCTTAATAAGTGCATTAGCCATCTACTATTTTATGTAATTTTACATTAACATGGCTTCACAGATTCTGAAACACCACCCTGTCCCTGTGTTGGTAGACAGAATTCATGGCTCTCATGAAACATACGCATTTGATATATAATAGTTTATATAACCATTCCTAGAAAAGCGCATTCATTGGAACGGAAGTTGGCCTGACTGGGTTGATTCAATAAAAATACATTTTCTTTTTTGCTAATTCCTGTTGGTGCGTTTTTCTGGGTATTCTTATGGATTAAAGAGACATCAGGGCAAGTACATTTAAATGGAGTGCAATTGTTTTCATGTGGAATGCATAATCTCTTTCTCTCTCTATCTAGCCTATTAAAGGGTTCACTCACAAAAATGACTTTATGTACCATTGCTGCATTATGTACCTTTAATTTGAGCCTCCTCTGCTCTCTCCTTTGGAAGTACACTCTGCGGTTTCTGTACAGGCTGTAGCTGCTCCAGTTTCTCATGTGCCCTTCTGTCCTTGCATTCACTGACCCGGTTCACTCACAAAAATGACTTTATGTACCATTGCTGCATTATGTACCTTTATTTGAGCCTCCTCTGCTCTCTCCTTTGGAAGTTACACTCTGCGGTTTCTGTACAGGCTGTAGCTGCTCCAGTTTCTCATGCGCCCTCCTGTCCTTGCATTCACTGACCCGGTTCACTCACAAAAATGACTTTATGTACCATTGCTGCATTATGTACCTTTAATTTGAGCCTCCTCTGCTCTCTCCTTTGGAAGTTACACTCTGCGGTTTCTGTACAGGCTGTAGCTGCTCCAGTTTCTCTGTGCCCTTCTGTCCTTTGCTTCACTGACCCGGTTCACTCACAAAAATGACTTTATGTACCATTGCTGCATTATGTACCTTTAATTTGAGCCTCCTCTGCTCTCTCCTTTGGAAGTTACACTCTGCGGTTTCTGTACAGGCTGTAGCTGCTCCAGTTTCTCATGCGCCCTCCTGTCCTTGCATTCACTGACCCGCGGTCGCCGATCGCGCATGCGCAGTAACTCCGTTTTTGTAGTTGGTGATTCTTTACCCTGCTTGTCTTGCAGAGTTAATGGGTAAATTAGCATCACATTACCGTGGCTACTGGGAAGATGTTGGATATCGAGCAGCCTATGTGTATTGCTGTGATCAAGTGCAAGGTTTTTTTTTTTTTTGGGGGGGGGGGGGGCGTAAACACCCAGCCTGTGTGTATCTTTTTATGTGTGTATTAGTGTGTGTTTGCGGGCTGCTCACATGCTAATCACATGCCCACCTTGTTTAGGATAGACATGCCCCCAGAAACGATCACAACTTCTAGAGGCTGCAAATAAATGCCAATGGATTTTTATATTTTTACACACATACCCTTTAACACACATGTGCACAGACACACAGATACACTATCTTCCACTCAGTTTCATTGTAAAGTATAAAGAAAACAAAGAAATGCACTATTAAGTTCAAGCTGCAATAGCAATATATTTGCAAATAAACAAGTTCTCTGAAAAAAAAAATGGATAAAAGATTTAGCTAATTCCTTCAGCCAAGTGAAAGTACTCAGGGAATTTAGTCTAGGGAAATAATCTTTAGTACAGAAAACAATATGTTCCGAAGGGCATGGTTTCTATATTCCATTCAGGAAAAGTCTTTTATTTTGTCTACCAAGATCTTGCAATGTTTTGAGATTTGCTTGGTTTTGTTTTAATTTAAAGTTGTTTGTTGCCCTTGAACTATTCCTTCACCTGTAATGTTTGAGAAATTGCTGTTTCTAATAAACTGGGCATTTTCATTATATGTTTTGCACTCTGTAAAATATGTGTAAAATGTCAAAACTGCTAAGTAGATTTTATGTCCATGTCTCATACATTCTGCAAGGCTTGCCAAATTGTAGGTACCATGACCATGACATTCTTATTGCCTAAGGAAAGCTAAAATGTGAGTATTGTGCTCTAGTGTATGTACTGTTACTACCAAAATGTGCTCTATTCAGAGTCACTGAAATAACATAAGGGGCCATATTTATAAACCCACGGTATTGCTTTTTAGCGATACTGCGTGTTAGTTAATTTACGATTGTGGTCGTAAATGTACAATCGTGATCCTACATCTACACCAAATGTTCGTTAATTAACGAACGTTCGTTCGTAGAAGACTGTGCAGTAGTAAACTACCACAATGGTATTCTATGGGGATCGTAAATCTATGATTTCATAATCGTAGATTTATGATCGGTATCTAAATTTACGATCGGTAAACCGATCGTTAATCTCCGATCGGTTAAACGATCGTAAATTTACGATTCCGATTGTTAAAGTCGCGGTATCACTAAAAAGCGTACCGCGTTTTTAGAAATATGGCCTAATGAGAACTATAAACAAAGTTAAGATAATGTGTTAGGAAACAACAGACCAAATCAAAACAGTATATCCATTTTCACAGTTACTTTCTTCTTAACAGCCTTTTCTTGGCAGCAGGTATGACATTTTGTATTAAAGTGCAACTAGAGACCAAAAATAGAATACATATAAAAAATAGAGATGTAATGTGGGTTCGAATAGCGAAAATCGAAAGTAGCTGATTTTCGAAAATAAAAAGTAGTTGATTTTCGAAAATTGAAAATCGAAAGAAGACGATTTTTCGAAAATCAAAAGTAGACAATTTTTGAAAATAACAAATCGAAATCGAAAGTAGCCGATTTTCAAAAATCTAAAGTAGACGATTTTTGAAAACCGAAAGTAGATGATTTTTGAAAACCGAAAGTAGACGATTTTCAAAAATGGACGATTTTCGAAAATCAAAAATCGAAAGTAGATGATTTTCGAAAATCGAAACTCGAACTTTCGAACATCTCTAATAAAAAAATAGAATTCTAGTGCACACACAATTCTAATTGCATATTGGCTATATCTCCATAAGTCTAAACCCTGAATAAATAAAAGCAATTAGTTGGCCGAATTATTTTAAGCCCATACATTATTATTATTATTATTTATTGTACCTTTAAAATACCTTTAAAATGTTTTTAAATTATTGTACTCACTATTAGCACTTTAATAGGTGCAATTTAATCAGTGTTTTCTAGAAAATTAGCACTTTTTTTCAGCACTAGTCACTTTATTATAATTTAGCACTTTAATAATAATGCACTTTTAGTAATAATTGATAAAGGCTTCATACACAGAGCCGAAACCTTGCCACGATTAGAGATGTCCGAACTTCACAAAATCCAGTCCGCTCGAGGATCCGCGAATTTTCGGAAAAATTTGAAAATTCAAAAATCCGCGAGCGGACCCATTAAAATTAAAAATAGCCTTGAAATAACGAGATTTTCCGTATTTTCGAAAATTTTCGAAATTACGAGTTTTCACGTATTTTCGGTACTTTTCGAAATTACGAGTTTTCATGTAATTTTCGAAAATATGTATGTATGGAATTAAGAGAAATCCTTGTATTTTCGAAAATACGAAAAATCCGCGAATCGGAAGTTCGGAAGGCGGAAAATCCGGAAAAATCCGCCGTTCACGAACGGGATAAATCCGCGGCGGATCCGGGTTCGGATCCGCGAACCGGCCATCCCTAGCCACGATATGTAATATTTAAATAAATCTTTTTAAATAAATCCTGGAGTGCTCCTATATTCCATTGAAGTATATACAGTATATACATACACATATAATTTATCCTTTATATTATATAAATATATTTATATCTTCATAGGAGATTGAGTTTCTGAGCTACCAATGAGGTGGGGGGTATAGGATATTACATATAGGAAAGGTGTATATGTATGTGTGTACTATCTCACCACTATCTCACTATTACCATTTAAATGACCATTAATAAATGTATATAAAGTATAGCACTGAATTATATTAGGTATACAACTTATACAAAATACATAAACTTACTTACAGAGCTAATATTCCTATTTTAATAAGGGATAGTCAAAATGTGAGGTTAAACCACACCCCTGTGACTGCTAAGGGGTCTCCATGTGGATTCTTAAAGGAAGTGGTAATGTCAGTATATCATCCATTAATTTGCTGTTTTTGAAACAGCAAATTAATCCAAAAGTTATTAAAAAGTGCTCTGAAGCAAGTTTTTCAACTAGATCTGTATGAAAGAGGATATAAAGGATAATACTTTGCATGTCACCGCCCATTTCTCTAGGTAACCTGGGGATGAAAAATATTTGTTTATACTTTAGATTATTAGGGCAATGCTATTATAATAACATAAGGCTGTGAGGTACCTTCTGTTAAAAGAAGGCTCCATATTATTTTATACTGTGTGAGGAGCTTTTAGCTCCTTTAACCCCCACCTCTACTTAATCTATAAATCAGTATCCTATATATGTGGAACTACAAATAAGTATAAACATAGCATATTTATTTGGATAGTGTTTAGGGTCCCCCAATGAAGCTATTTAGTTTGAACCACAGAATTATCCTATTTGTTTCCCCAACAGTTTACAGCTGTTATATTTTCCTTTGTAAAGATTCTATATCATCTGTATCCACACATAGCAAAACATACACACTTTTGCTAGTAGATAGATAGATATATAGATAGACAGACAGATGATAGATAATAGGTAGATAGATAGATAGACAGACAGATAGATAGATAGCAAGAAAATATAGATAGAAAATAAATGTCTGTTCACACTGTATGAGTGGTAGATTGCTCTAACAAACATATACTTTTCTGCAGATGTTATTTTTTCATGTTTTCTTTACTAAATGTGTTAGATATTGTTAAAAGGCATTTCAAACGGTTAGATTAGTTTTAGATAGTTTGTTAGGTTAGGCTAGGTTAGACTGGTTAGGTAAGTTAGGGCCCTATTAAAAGGAACCTTTACGTGGTGGCAGGTTCTTTTGGGCAAAATTCTTTATTCTTCTGTTATTATGTTTGTGAAGGTTCTCATTCATCCAGGTCATGGTATATCTGTTGTATTCAATTAGATCAACTGGACTTTAGTTCTTGAAGACGTTTCACTAGTCATCCAACTGGCTTTCTCAATTCAGAATGACTTGTACAAGAATCTGTGGCAATTATGTACCCTGGAAAATCCCAATTAGCATATCACAGCCAAGTGTTAAGGGCGTGATACTGCATCAACGTAAGGCCCAGCACAAGAGAGCCAATTCCTCGGGTCAGGACTCAGCCGTGTACCTGCATCTTAAGGATAAAGGACACACCTTTGAAGATTGTAATGTTAACATATTGGCAAAGGAACATGACTGGTTCAAGAGAGGTGTTAAGGAGGCTATTTATGTGGCGTTCCTATAACACCTCTTAGCCACTATCCAATCACGCCCTTAACACTTGGCTGTGATATGCTAATTGGGATTTTCCAGGGTACTAAAGAATTAAACTTCAAGTCCAGTTGATCTAATTGAATACAACAGATATTCTGTTATTATGGTGTGGATAAATGTCTATTTAAAGAAACTGTACCAATAAATGGTGCCAAGTTCAAAATGACAAAATGGCTATCCGCACTCCCACCCACAAGCTATGCATGCTGCGTACAGGCGGCAATTGAAGTTTGGCTCAGGTGGCAAAAACTCTAGAGACACCCCTGTTTCTAGAGGGGATGCATTATTACTTACAATACATAGTAAGCTATATAGACAAATACACACACATACTGTAAACCTGTATCCCTGCCTGTATTAACAATTTAAAAGGGTTAATCCCAGTTTGTAACATGCTATGGAACAAACAACCCTCTCCCTTCCTCCCTCCCCTTACTCACACTGACAGACAGTTAAGATGCAGAAAAGGAGCGGGCAGCTTCGCATTCTGGTGAGTCATAAAGAAGTAACTCAGCCTACCCGCTACATCTCTGCTTAGTAACCGACTGTCAGTATGAGTAACGGTAGGGAGAAGGTTGCTTGTTCACTGGCAATTTACAAATGGGAATTAACCTTTAAGTTACTTAAACAGGTTTCCTTTTATAATCATTTTTAAATGAACATGTAAACTGTCCCATATAATTTCCCAACCAATCACACAGTAATAAGAATTAATTACCAATCTTACATCTGCTTCCCCCTCCCCCAGTTTCAGAACTGGAAGTTTTACTTTTTAAATGGAGTGGGCACGGCTAGTCTTTAAAGAACTGTCAATGACCCAATCTCTTTCCAGACCCTAGTGGCACACCATATGTAAAAACTATCCATTCTTTAAAAGAAAAGCTTATTTCTCTGTATGTATGTATGTATGTATGTATAATTTTATTTATAAAGCGCCACTTGGGTACGCACCGCTGTACATTAAAAAATACAGCGTATACAAACAAGGGGATAAGTGCAAGCCATTATACACATAGATAAAGTGGGGGGGATGGGTACAAAGTGCTTTAAAGGGCTAACAATCATTTGTTCTGCTGATGCTCAGAAAGGTAGGATAACAGTCTAGATTTGAAAGTATTAATGGATGTCACCAGGCGAAGAGAGAGAGGGAGGGCATTCCAAAGGTAGGGAGCAGCAAGAGAGAATGGTTTAAGGCGGGAGGCAGCAGTGTTAGTTGGGGGTTTGTAGAGAAGATTTCCTTGCAAGGAACGGTGGGCACGGCCTGGAACATAAGGGATCAAAAGAGAAGATAAGTAGAAAGATGCAATAGAGCGAAGGGATTTAAAGGTTAAAAGTAGGGTATTGAATATGATTCTTTGTTTGATGGGAAGCCACCCTATGGACGGAAGTATCGGGGCTGTGGGTTCTGGCTAATACGTTCAAAGATTATTAAGATTATGAAAAGATATAAGCATTATTTGTTGCTTTTTCTGTGCCTGCAGCAAACACCCAATCCTACAGCTGTTGTTTCTGCTGTCTGTGTTACTGGATTTCCAATTAGCATGTACCTAAAGCAGTTTTACTTTCACTTTACTTTCACAAAATCACAGGGTGAATGCTTTTGGCTGCTTAATGGCACACATCATCTCCAATGCATACTATCCCAACTCTAGCTCTGGGTAGGACTGGGCACATAGAGAGGAGACATGCATACTAACTAGGAGTGAACAGGACATGAGGATGAGGAGAACTAGTAACTGAGCAGAAAGGGATCAAATTCTTAATACCTCTAAAAATATAGAAAAGGATAAAGGAAAGTAATTTTTTTCACTTTAGTGTCCCTTTAATACAGGTAGGGTGAGGGCTGTTGGGATGTGCATTAAATTCAAAGTTGGTGAGTGATTTTATATAAGGAAATATTTCACTGCTGCTCCCATTAGAATTTCAGGGCTTTATGCATTATATAGTGAATAATGTACCCCTTACTGTAAATGATAAGGATATTAAAAATCACCTAGGAGTCCCGTTACAATAAAAGCACAAGGCCAAAGGCACACCTTTCCTCCCCCCGTTTTCCTGCATACCATGGGCCATATTTATCAAACATTGTTATTGTTTTTTTACGATCGCTGTAAATTAACTAGAATAACGTAGAATAACGATCGATATCGTAGAATAACGATCGATATCGTAGAATAACGATCATTATTTTACAACAACCGCACAGTTCCTTCAATTTTTAAAGGAGCCGCGCGGTCGTACGATAACGATCTTTATTCTGTGATATCAGCACCGTATATTTACGATAGCGATATCATAGAATTACAATCATTATCGTAAAATAACGATCGGTATCGTAGAACACAGATCGTTATTTACTGCAATCGTTAAAAAACAATAACAATGTTTTATAAATATGGCCCCATGCCTCCCCAAACCCCCTTTCTGCACACCTTGCCTCCCCCCCCACCTTCCTACACACCTTGCCTCCCTCCACACACACACACCCTTCCTGCACATCTTGTCACAAATTCATTTTCATTTCCCCCCTCCCCTTTGAATTCTGTTCTGCACATAAACTCCATCCCCAGTCACACGCCACACATTCACTTCACAGCCTTAAACTAACTGCTCACTTTGTTTTTATCCAGCTAGGGAGTGCAGGAAATGTTCAGGCAGCTGTCACTTTCAGTGCCCATCAGTGGGTCAGGACTTGCTTCCTGTATAAGACTTTCTGTACTTTTGGCAAAGTTTTTCCAAGTGCGAAGATGTTTGCACATCTGTAAGATTGCGGCTGTCAGTTTCAATGATTAGTGTGGGGTAAGTTATGTGTGCTTCACTTTTTTTTTTTATTAAGGATCCATTAGGGGGGGATTTATAGTCTTATTTATTAATAAGTCTTATTAATATTGGATTGTTTTTATCCAGGAAAAATAATCCAATATTACATAGTGGATAACATTGTGTTTTGTGTTAGTAAACAGGTGATGTAACTGGAAAATGCTTCAGATTACTGAGAGACCCAACCCCTAGGACAAGGAACGGCGTATTGTGTGTCTTGATTTAAAAAAAAATGGTAATTCATTTGCCTGTAATTCCAACTGCTATTTTTTATCACTTTATTACATGCATTTCTAACCAGGTATTTAATGATAAGCATTGCCCCTATTCTCTCCCTTGGCAGAGGTTGCTTCCTTCTTCCCCTGCTCAATGAGCTTTTAGAAACTTGAGCATGTGCAGAAGAGGCAGCAGAAGAAAAAGCAGTCAACCATTGGCTGAGATGTCAGCAGTGACAACTTGATTGACCTTGTAGAGAGGAGCCAGCTTCCTCTCCCAGAATTTGGGAAATAATTATGCTTAGGTATGCTAAGGTATGTGGTTATTAATAAAATGTTTTGTTTTAAGGGTGGGCATGCCCTTTTACTACTGTAAACTGCTGTATTTTATTTACCTGGAATATTGACATGTGCATTTTTCTGTTAGGAATATTATTAAGCATAATAATGCCACTAATTTTACCTGTTTATTTGTTACGTTACCCTTCAGTGCACACACACTAAACATCCAGATCACTAAATTTAGTGCTGCATAACATACATCTGCAATCAGATCTCCAAGAAGCTCTGTGCCAGGGGACCTGCAGTTTTAACAGCAAGATACAGAGGCATAATACCAACTTACAGACAGTTCTGCATGGATTTATTTAGAGCTCTTTAGCTAAAGACATAGATTAAGTTTCTGCAGTGTCAGGGTTTAATGTCTTCATGGAGAGAATCAAAATCTGTTTACTCATTCAGAACCCTGAATTTTAAGAGAAACTAGATAATACACAGTTTTAATCTGTACCTTGGTAACATGGAAAGTACAGTGGAGAAATAGCATGTTTATGCTAATAAGGTACCATTTGGCGATTATTACCAAAGATGGAAATTGTGCAGTTTTACAGTATTGTGCCATTGTACAGCATCTCATGCAGGAACACTGCTCTCAAACTGCTGTTTACATGTTTGCAGTAGCAGTAAAAGGAATAAGTTAAATAGGGAAATTGACATGTTATGCTGTATTGGGTATATGTAAATTAATGCTTTGCAAGGAGCAATGACAGGGATATGTAAACTTTAAAGCTCAGGTCCACTCCCCCAAGTCTAGCAACAGGACCCCTAATGACCATAATACTTTCCCTTCCCCAACATCCTTAAATTAGATTTTAATTTGCTGGCCCCTGTCCAGAAGGTTCTTGCCTCCCCTGAAAGCTTTGCAAGCTTGTTATGAGCTTGAGGGACCATGGAGGAGACAATCACGAAGCATCAGTCAGCCTGAAAGGAACGGAAAGAAGCTAACTGGAGCTGTTGATGATCAAGGGATGCCGGTGAATGAGGTACTTATTATAGACTTGCAGGGCGATGCACAGAGAGCCGCTATTGGCAACCCTGTGCAAACAGCCCGGTGATGTTATGTGCCGATAGTGGCTCTAGGAACATCGCTACTTGGCGCTGTTCTATTCCAGCACTTTCAACGCCAGCTATAAGCTGGCGTTGAAAGGGCCGCAATAAAATGGCAATTTCGGCATATAACATCCCTTGCTGCACTATTAACTTTTGCGTCAGCTACCCAGTTGCCTCAAGGAAGGAGTTTAAGTCACGCTAACAGATATAAAATCAGGAGCAGTGCGCACGTTAGTGCATCGCCCTGTTGGTGTTTTACAGGGTCCTGCTGCTAGATGTAAATTCTGATTTTTTTGGTTATTATGTTACATTTGTATAAAAAAACGAGTTGAGGGCTGTATTACACCTAATTCTACAGTGTAGTTAACGTGTTACTTATTGTTTCTATTTTTTCCATTTATGTTTCCTTTATTTATATTATCTCTGCCTAAAAAAGATTTTTACTAACTGTATATTGATCCATAAATGGAAATAAATTGTAATGCTTTGGCTTACAGCATGCAGGGAATATTCCTTCCTTTTACATCTTCACCTATAAATGAGAAATGAGATTCTCTCACTATTGTGTCTATTGAAATATTTAATACTAATAGCATTGAGAAAACCTCAGTGAAGGCATAAACAGAAGTGTCAGGCAAAGTGCTACAGAAATCACACAACACCTTCAATTTTGCAACTTAGAATTTTCACACCTTTCCTCAAACATCTACTGTATAAGAAAACATCCTGGCACTTAGAGACATCAGTTATAGAAAAAATGTACAGTATCACACACTTAACCTAGCGAACAGAGACAGTTGAATGCTGCAGATTTGTCATACATTTGCATATATCACAAGCCAACAAAAATGTTGAAACAAGTAAAGGTTACAACACAACTATTAAATAGTGATGGCCCAGTTCACGGATCCGAACCCGAATCCGCGGTGGATTTACCACGTTCGCGAACGCCGGATATCACGGATTTTCCGGTTTTCCGCCTTCCGAACTTTTCCGAACCGCGTTTTCGAAAAAATTCTAAATTACGAGGATTTCTCGTATTTTCGAAAATACATGAAAAACGTATTTTCGAAATTACGAGGATTTCTCGTATTTTCGAAATACATGGAAATACGTATTTTCGCAAATTTTCTAAATTACGAGGATTTTACGTATTTTCAAAAATGCAAGAAATACGTGTTTTCGGAAATTTCCGAAATTACGAGGATTTATCGTATTTTCGAGGATTTTTTTGTTTTAATGGGTTTTAATGGGTCCGCTCGCGGATTTTCAAATTTTCGAATTTTTTTGAAAATTCGCGGATTCTCGAGCGGACCGGATTTTGTAAAGTTCGGACATCTCTACTATTAAACATGGAATTGCAGATCTCTGGAAATAGTTGTCCCATTACATACTGTACAGGCACCGATTTTCATGAAAAGCTGATTCTGTATGATTATCTTGGTGGGGTATTGCTGTTTTTATTTGTATAGAACACTACACACCAAAAAACTAGAATTATAGAATCCAGATCTGCTTAGTTCATAGAAAATCCTTCTGCACTTCACTCTCAGTTTATATAAATGCTACAAAGCAACACAGCAAAAATGTATTTTCCCACTGTTAACTCCATGGAAGTATGCTCAAAGGGAAAACAGGTTAACAACTTTTGCTACAGCCAGGAGATACATTAATACTGTATGTCCTACTTTTGAAAATAATCTTTCTGCCCTGTCTGCTTATAAAAATTATGTTTATTTAAAGGAATAGTTCACCAAAGTGCACTATTCCTTTAATTCATTGATTGAAGACCGATAGGTTAAGGAGCTACATAAATAGCAATGGTAACTCACTTTAAAAGGCTCCGGGACCTGAAAAATGGTTTGGGTAACAATGGCCAAAATCTTTTTTAAAAAAACATCGTCCACTTCACGTGCATCTTGTTGTGACATTCCGTATAGTATATTCAAATTTTTTTTTGAAATCTCTAGAAATATAGAATTTCCAAATTCGAAAATGTTTAAAATTTCTAGAAATTTTAACAAAATAGATCCTATGTTCATAAAATCTGGAAAAGTCAGAAATCCACAAAGTCTGAGTTCCGGTAGATCTGTAAAATCAGCTTCCGGACTGGCTTCTCATTCAGATTGGCTATAAGAAGAAAACAAATGTGATCCATTCTGCATTGCTGCAACATCTTTAGATCCACAAAGGCTAGACCCAGTCCTAATATGTTTTCTATTATTCTATTCACTTATATGGTACTAACTACAATTAGCAGCAGAGGCAATCTAACCACAGTTAGAAACACATAAGTAAGGAAGAACAGTAAAGGAAGATGACTAGCTAATGCAACATGGTACTATTAAGGTTGGGGTATATAACACTATTATAACACTATTACACATAACAAAGTATACTTACTACTAACATATTTTAATTACAAAACAAATGATATACAAATAAAAAAGTATACATACTTTACTTGACACCCCTAAGTTTGAATGGAAAACTCAAAATGGTACACTTAGCCACACCTCTACGAGTGCTAAAGGGTCTCCATATGGATTACACATTCATTCTCCCCCTTCCTTCTCCACAGAAAGAAATATGACTTCTTTAAGGCAGGAAGTAATGTCTGTTTATGATTAGAGATGTACTGTGGGTTCTAATAGAACCCAGTTTCGAATCGAATCCGAGGGTTTCGATGTCCCAACAAAACTTTCGGAACTCCCGGAATTTACGAAACCCGAATTTTCTGTGTTTTCGATTTTTATCAAAAATTCGATAATTATCGAAATCGAAAGTAGTTGATTATCGAAATCGAAAGTAGATAATTATCGAAAATGAAAATTAGTAGAAAAAGTTTGTAATATCGGTAACCCTTGAAAGTAGCATTCGATTTCGGTAACCCTCGAATGTACAAGCCGATTTTGGTAACCTTGAATTTGTAATATTGGTAACCCTTGAAAGTAGCGTTCGATTTCGGTAGCCCTCGAAAATAGAATGCAGAAGCTCGAAAACAGCCCGATCGAGCGGAAAGATAGTTTTTAAATGAGTTTTGGTTATATTTACGGGTTCCCCAGACCATTCCCCAGGTCCCTGTGTTATTAACAGTAACCTACTATTTCTATTTTATCCTTAAAATCGATAGAAACTTTCAAATTATTTTCTCCCATAGACTTCTATGGGTCCGTTTTCGAATCTTTTACAGTTAAATTCGAAAATCCGAAAACGGGACAAAACTCATCAGTTTCGAACATCTCTATTTATGATACATTTACGGCGATGGTAGGATAAGCTACACCTCTGTCACTACTTTAAAACTAAGAAGTGCAACAATGTTTCTGTATATTGCCAAATGATGTGCTGTT
Source organism: Hymenochirus boettgeri (assembly GCA_019447015.1). Taxonomy (NCBI): domain Eukaryota; kingdom Metazoa; phylum Chordata; class Amphibia; order Anura; family Pipidae; genus Hymenochirus; species Hymenochirus boettgeri. The sequence continues at coordinate 153,367,809 of CM033474.1, forward strand.
TGTAAAAAATGTGACGGTCTTGGCAAATCAAAACATTTTTTTAAATTTCACAGATATGTGTAAGACCTCACTCTCACCCTCTCACCCCTCCCCTCTCAATAAAAAAAAGGAGAGTTGCTGTTTGCTAAAAAAAAGTCATATATATTTATGATAAGGGGACAGAAAAGAAAACATTTGCATGCCGATTTCTCAGAAAATGCTGGGAGTGAGTTTTTCATTGTTTATTAAATTTTTAAGCAATGCTACATCAATAGGATGAGACTGTGAAGTACATTTTGTTGCAAGAAGGCTCTATGGGGGGCATTTCCTACTTTAATCCCACCTCACCTTAATCTATATAGATGTCTGGTACCTTGTGTTCCCAAGACCTACCCCATAGGACCTCAGGTTCTCCAATAGTGAGCCCTCTCTGTGACAACTGGGATTTTATGGGGAGGGTGAGTGTTGAAAGAGAGATTGATAACTTTAATTAAAGAAAGATCCAATTGATCTCCTTTTGGTTTATTATTGGTTGAAAGTTTGAGGGGACAAACACAAGCACAGCAGTTGTTATTATTTGGTGTTTGGAATGAACTATAACACTCTATTCAATGTCACAATTAACAGATCAAAAAAATTCAAAACCCTGGATTTCAATTTCTTTCTGTATAAATTCATTAGCATTCATTCAGCAAATGGATAAAGAAAGCAGAAGAATGTGATATGGTTAAACAACAAATATAAGTTGGATAAGATTTTAAATATATTTCTAAATACATTCCAGTAAAAATTTAAAAGGTGGTGCAGTTGTGTGTGTGTAAATATATATATATAGAGTATATCTCCGTATAGGTCCGTATGCGGCCTCACAGACCTACTATGTTGTAATAAAATTTGTTATTTTAAGTCCTCGGAGTGCTCTGTACCTATACGGATATCTACTTACCTTACTGGCAGGCAGTTGAACTTTGGACGGAGTGCAAAGGATCTCTCATTTTCCAAGGTGTTCAAGTATTTATTCAAACAAAGTGCAGCAAAGGTAACATTTCGGTCTTATAACATGGACCTTTATTGGCTTGTTAGAGGTCCATGTTATAGGACCGAAATGTTGCCTTTGCTGCAATATGTTTGAATAAATATTTGAACACCTTGGTAAAGTCCCCTGTGTGCACCTTATTTCCTATATGTTATATATGTGTATAGTAGAAAATCAAGGGAACTCTCAGGACGTGTGCAAACAAAATATTTTGCCCTGGATTTTCTACTTTGTTGGATATATATGAATCACAGCCAGCAGCACCTAGGCAAACTGAACTAATTGGGGGTTACTGTGTGGGATTTAAAGGGCAACTAACCCACAATACCGAATCAGGAGGATAGTATCTATTGTTAAAGATTGCCTTCTGATTCTGTATTGTTTTGAGGCTTTAGTTGCTCTTTAATGGACAGCAGAATTCCCATACAGTAGCCCATACAGTAATGGCCATACTGGATTTGGCTATTACTGTATGGGACTACTTTATGGGAATACTGCTGTCTATTTAAAGGGCAACTAAAGCCTGAAAACAATACAGAATCAGAAGACAGCATTGGCTATATTTTCTACCCTCGACTTATACTCAAGTCAATCAGTTTACTAATTTTTTAGATAAAAATAGGTACCTCGACTTATACTTGGATCGACTTATATTCACGTATATGCGGTGTACTCCTATATAAACTCCGCCACTCAAGGGATTGAATGAAAACTGATTTATTTTGTTCTACACAAAATCAGTTTTGATTCAATACCTTGAGTGCACCTCAAGGCCTGTGGCTAATGCATGTGTACAGAACTACTGGCATAATAACATGCAATACAACCTAATGGTATAGAGCCATTCATCCAACTTGAAGATATAAAAAAAATCTGTTGTTATTGAAAGCCCAAACACAACAGTAAAGCACAAGTGCCATGTAATGATTGAGATCATCTTCTCTCCCACAAACTTAGTGGGTAAGCTTTAGGGGGTCCTCTTATACTCACCCTCCTTATTGACCCACAGCTGCCACCATGAAGTCTGTAAGGAAGGAAAACCAGACTGTCCCACATGATCTTGTTAAACCTCATTAGTGCAGTATACAGATTCATGGTTTCTATGTGGTAGAACTGTGAGATAGCACAATTGGGTTTAAAGGGGTAAAAAGCAGAGATAGGATGAGATAGAGTCTTTTTAAAATACTAGGTACTTCACAGCCTAAAAAAGATCATTGCCCAAATAATCCAAGAAATTAGGTAAATTTTCTGTCCCCCTATTAATGTCTAAACCGCTGGCAACAAATTCCAAATTGTACTTAACAAGGTTTATGTCTGGCAACATGATTGGCTAGTCCAGCTCCTTTACCCTCAGTTACTTTAGCAAGGAAGTGGTCATCTTTGAGGTATGTTTGGGGTTGTTTGAAAACAGCACTGCTCCCCAGTTTCTGAAGGGATGGGATTATGCTCTGCTTCAGTATGTCACAGTACATGTTGGCATTCATGGTTCCCTCAATGAACTGTACAGTAGCTCCCCAATGCTGGCAGTACTTTTCTCACTCCCACAACCATGCTTGACTGTAAGCAAGACACACCTGTCTTTAAACCCTTCGCCTGATTGTTGCCACACACACTTGATTATTGTAAGATATAAAATATTTGCAAAAATGTGATATATTGGATTATATGTATATATACAGTAATGGATTAAAAATACTAGCATAGAGGTATTCAGGCATTGTATCGTTTTCTTTTAACATTTGTTTTAAATGGGTATTTTTCATTTTTCCTTTTCTGTTTCAAAGAAAAAGAAGTCACATTAACCTCTACAGCTGGTGCTGTAACAATCGAAAACAGAGTTGAGCTGTACATTGTGAATGAATTTTTGTCATTCCCTAATTTGCGGTCCATGATGATTGTAATCAATTGTCCATAAAATTACATTTTCCCATTTGTCGTATATAATAGTTCCTGCATGGATACATAGAGACGTGATTTTTTTTTTGGCAAGTGGAAAACTTGAAGTGTCCTAGCTCTACAATACTTTCATTGCTTGATATATTGGCAGGGGAAAATTTCATGGTTGCTGCTGCTGTTTAATAGAATGAAATATTCTTCTCTGTACATGAATTATAAACACATGCCTGACTGCTCAGCGAAGTTGTGAAGACGTCCCCAGTTACTCATACATATGAGTGTAATCACTCATACCTCTCTCTCTGGCTTTTCAGGTAAAGAGCAAATACTCTCTATAGTCACAACAGCTTGCTATCCATCACTGAAGTACCCAAGACTATATCTAACCTTCAGAAAAGAAAAAAATATAATACCTACAAAGCAAGTGCTGCATAATGTTGTTTATTTAAAGGTAATAGGTTTCCAGTGAAAATTGAGATTATATTCATCTTTAAAAAAATGTATAGGTTTTTTTTGTGCAACATCACAATATAAGGAAAAAAAAATTCCTGCACCAATACCACTCTCTCTCACCTCTATCTATGCTTCCATCCTTTAAATAGCATAATATAGTCAAAATTCTTATATAAAAATGATACAGTAGATACTCGGACAACAGGCAGCTTAACTGCAACCGGAACGTTAAGTCACATGTGCAACACAACATGTTTCGAGCTTCACTCGAGACTTAAACTGCCTTTTGTCCGAGTGTCACCTCTATCAATTTGATATAAGTGATCGGTTACAAATTGGTCATGTGTACTAGGTATATCTATCTATCTGTGTTAAAAAACACATAGCAAAGGTTTGGTTAGTAAGACCTTTACCAAGACAGCAGTTTTATCTATTTCCATCTATATATTTATCTTTACCTCTTAAACAGATCTTTAAATGTACTGTATTAAAAAAAATTAATGGTTCATAACAGGAATCAAATTACATTTCCTCCGCCTGTGTATTCTATATGGTTCTCTGTCAATGTTGGAAAAATCTCCTAATAATCATTACTGCAGGTCATTATCCATAATGACTCCAGTACATACATATTCACTCCAGTTTAAGAAACAAACTTAACTTAAAAAGGGCAACACATAAATACATTTTTTTTAAAAAGTTATATTTGAATTACCTACAGTGTATCAAAGACATTTACAAATTATAGTATAACATCCATTTTAAGTTGGGTTCAAATGATTAGTGATTCTGAAATTAAAGATATTTAATAGGCTTGCAAGATTTCAATTTTTTTTAATGTGAAAACAATTAAAAGTAAGTAGCAAAGAATGAACACTATCATATATATGAATTCTTGATTGGCTGTGCATTACTTTGTTTAAAAAAAACCCACAGCATTGTGGAGAAATCATCTTGTTTTTCTTGATGGCATGTCAGAATAGGAAGTCACGACTGGGTTACCTTTTCTTAACCTCTTTCTCTGCAGCACTGATTTTCATCTAAATTTAGAGCTGAGGGACTAAGCTGCTATTTAAATATAACATGTATTACTGCAAATTTGTATCTGCCATTATAGCATTAAAGGAGGATCAATTATAAAATACAAAGGGGGGGCGTGGCCAGGACCTGCTGCTGGATGGAAGCAACTTGCTGAGCTCCTCCACCAGCAAACTTGGAAAGCGGGATAAAGCGACACCCAGACCAAACCGAACCCAGAAATTGCAGCCAGAACCATCAGGCGCTATGTACTCGGGGGAAAAGTAATAAAACCAGCAACAATAAACTTACCAGTTCTATCCAGCAAAAACAAAATCCAAGATGGCGCCGACCCTTGCAGCATGGCACAGAACCAGAGCAGCATGCAGTGAAGCTGTGGGGGAAAAGAAATCCCTGGAACTCCGCAAAAAGAGGTGAGAGACCTTTACACGAGGATCACCACCCTCACCAAAACAAACATAAAGGAACATAACTCTTTTGAAGCTCTAACATCACAATGGATTTTACAACTCCCCTGAGGCATTCTATATCATCATCACCACTGATTATGGAACATAATACACATACTCCAAAAGGAGAGGTCAGACAGAGAATCTGTTTACAACCCTGGAATCATTTCCAGATTCCCAGGAACCAGTTACAACTACAATCTTAAAAGACTACTCATATCACAATCCAGAGCCCTGATGGCTGACTTCTCCATATTGTTTCATCAGGAGATTAAAAAGATAACAGGCTATAGGAAACGCACAGACCATATGGAAACCAAATTCAGTGAATTTTACAGAGGAATATAACATACTGGTTGACTCACACAATGAATTGGAAAACAGTGTCTCTGCTATGCGTGCTAAATTAACTGACCTGAAAACAGATCCAGAAGGAACATATAAAGCTGAGAGGGGTACCTGAGTCAGTTAAAAATGACCAATTATTGGAATATACAGTGGAATTCTTTAAACTGTTATTGCCAGATGCAACTGAACTTGATTTGGTTAGAGATAGAATCCACAGACTACCTAAAGCTAAAGCAGCGCCCCTAGCGCCCTAGAATGTAATGCTGAGACTGCATTTCTACTCCATAAAGACCGACTTCTAAAATCAGAAGAGCAGGAATCACCATACCAAAAAAGTTTCAAGAATTCAAATCTACACTGATTTGGCACCTGAGACATTGCAACAAAGAAGAGATTTGCGGAAACCACAAAGATTTTAAGAGACAGAGGATCCAATACAGATGGGGATTTCCAGCAAACTAATAATACATTTGGAACCACCTTCCACACAGCTACAGACAACAATAAGCTGAGGATCTACTACAAAATGGGGAAGATAAACCCACAGCCAACAAACAACTAAACAACTCAGCAAGATAGATCCCCAAAACATATAACGCAGACTGGGAAAAACATTCTTAAATCAATCCAAGTCTCAATGGAGCCCATAAATAAAATGAAACACAAATGTCTGTGAAAAACATAGCTTGATGTATGTGGCGGGGGGGGGGGGGGTGGGGGGGTGGTTGGTTGGAGGGAGAGGGAATCCTTATGGAATGCTGGCTTACTGGTTCCCTTGTGTGGGTTTTTTTTTTTTGTTTTTTGTTTTTTTTGTTTTTTTTTGTTTGTGTTTTTTGTGTTTTGTTTTGTTTTTTTCTGTTTTTTTTGTTGTTTTTTTTTTGCCACAGAGACTAAACCTAACGGACTAAAACAGGTTTTGGACTTTAAAAGCGAAAACACCACCTACAAGATCAGCAGAGAAGTGTCTGAACAGAACGCCAAAGGAAGGGAGAACTGAGGAGACCAAGGGGGAACGACAGAATTAATCCAGTATATTATAAATTAATGCCTGTTTTGCATACATGAAATGTTGTACATGTAACCACAACTTATGTAATAACTACCACAACTAAACTCACATGTGTTAAAGGGTACAATGCTAAATATAATAACTGAAAATGCAAGCCAAAGAAGGGATAAAGGGCAACCAAGCCCATATAATCAACTAGAAAGAACATAAAGGGTGACTATGCTTAGACAAGCAGCCATAACAAATTTACAATTGATAAAGGATACAGTAGGGTTCCAAAAGCTGCAGTGACAAACGCAAAGACCTAATAAAGGTCAAACACCTCAGGGGATACAACTGAGACAAACATATAGGTATGATAAATAATAACAGGTGCCCTTGCAATTACAGTTAAATGGTAACTCTAAAATACGATAGAGAGGAACATACGCCTATATAACAACGGCTGTTGTAGACTAAAAGGAAACAGGGTAAAATTTACTCAAACAGCAACAATTAAAAGCAAACTCAAAAGATTATATTAAGAACAAAGTAAGCTTGTGGAATAACTTAACACATGCTCAAACAAGATCAATGTACAGCAATTAAAAATGCGATAAAGACAATATCTGTTGATGCAAGCCACCACAAGACTAGTAAGGAAAGCTTAAAATGGCAAACAAATCAACACAATGTATAATTATTATTATTTTTTTTTTTTTTCTTCTCCCCTCCTTCTCTGCTGCCTGCTGACGCGCTTCCCCCGCCTCATCATAGGTGACATGTCAGTACATTGTGTTATAGCATGGGTTGCTTAAATTCTAAAGCGTATCAAATTTTCAAGTATCTGGTCCATATATCGCATATACCCCCCATTTCTATTAAGCATGGTGGACCCCCATCTCCCATGCAATAATAAACCCTCAAGGTTTGAAATGTTATTTACTGTTATATTTATGTATTATGTTATTTATTGTTTTGCTTGACTGTATTATAGTGAGAACAGACACTTTTTACGAACACCAAAGAAGCATGTTACATAATAGACACATAAAGACAGGGAGAAGGAATCAAACAAAAAAAACAAAAGAGAAAACGTCGAAACAAGTTTGACACTAGGGACGATAACGAAATACATATAGAAAAGAAAGGGAAAGGAAAACAGAAACCACATAAAGTTAGAAAAGACTTCTAATATAACACTATGAATCTAAAATAATAACTTACAATGTGAGGGATTAAACTCCCCATACAAAAGGCATGCATTGTGGAAAGAAGCCATATTTATAACGGATATACTGTGTATACAGGAACCCACCTAAACGTACAAAACGAAACCTATTGAACACAAAGCATACTCAACAATTTATAAGCCTCCAACACAAAAAAAAAGAAAGGAGTTGCAATCGCAATTAAAAACTCCATTGCATCACGAGGAAAAAGTAAAATAATAGATAAATATGGAAGATATATAATCTTAGACTGCTTCAATCAATAATAATTCATATATCCTAGCATGTTCTACACACCCAACAACAAGCCAAACCAAATTCATCCATAAAATAATCCGAAATACGAACATCCCAAACAATAATAATACTATGTGGAGACTTTAACCTTACATACGACAAAGAGAGTATATCCGATCAGAAAAAAAAAAAAACAAACGAAAAGACTCAACAAATACCTTTAAAAAAGAGATCTATATGACACCTGGGCCATCCTAATCCCAACCAAAAAGATTATACCTATTTTTTCTAAGACCATAACTGCTTCTCGAGGATAGACATGATCGTGACTGACAAATGGACGCTCCCAAACACCCAAACCATTAAATCCTAGTGAGAACAATCTCAGACCACGCACCAGTAGAGACTACCATAAAAGAAAATGATAAAACTTCACAGCAAGACTTATATGTGGAGATTAAACCCATATTTAATAACAAACCCTGAAACCAGGAACAAATCTCTAAAGATTAGAAAACTATTTCCTAGATAACGACAACAACTTAGCACAACCCTTCTCTATCTGGAATGCACATAAAGCGTACCTAAGAGGAATATTATTAAACTAGCAGCCAACAAAGAAATCAAGACTGAACAAGAATACAATTATAGAAAATCTCAAAGAAGCGCGGACCACCATAAAAAAACACCCCACACCAGAAAATCTCCAAAAAATAACCCAAATCAAGAAACAATTATCGAACTTAGACCTTTACAAATATGATCAATACTACGAAGTTAAAGGCAGACTCTTATATACAAGCCCCAAAGCGACCAAAAGAATGGCAAACAGATTCAAAACCATAGCAAACAAAACAAAATAATCACATTCATTGATCACCACGGAACCAAATACTCCACCCCCCAACAGATAGCAGATAAATTCGCTCAATATTACAAAAATTGTACACCTCAAAGACCAACCTAACATAACATACCTGAAACAAAAGAAATAGAGCATTTCCTGAACGAAATCAACTTACCTACATTAACAGACTCCCAACTCCAAAATTAAACAACCAATCCAGAAGTCAGAAATTTACAAAGTTATCTTCTCCTACCAAATACAAATCACCTGGGGCGGATGGAATACATAAATGAATATTACAAAAACTTTCTACCCAACCTTAGTACCGCCCACCTACAAAAAATATGTAATATAGCGTAACACAAAAAATTCCTAAAGAAATGTTGGAAGCCGTGATAATACCTATCCTAAAACAAACAAGACCAAAACCAACTCAAAACTTTAGGCCAATTTCGCTATTGTGAACACAGACATTAAATATATGCGAAAGTGATCGCCAATAGAACTACAACCTACCTGCCCAATCTGATAAACCCGACCAGGTGGCTTCGTGCCCGGCCAAACACCAGGAGACAATCACAGAAGATTTATTGACATTATAGACCTGGTCCAAAAAAAGAATAAAACATCCATTATACTGACCCTTGACGCTGAAAAAGCATACGATAGAATTGGATGGCTTACCTAGAAAAAGCTTGGGATAAATACATATCAAAGGATGGATACAAGACGCCATTCTAGCACTGTATGATGACCCATCCGCAAAAGTATATATATCACAAATGATATCCACACCATTTAAGATCACCAATTGGAGTAAGACAGGGATGCCCGGCTGTCCCCACTGATCTTCGATTTAACAATGGAACCCCTAGCAGAACACATTAGAAAAACCAACTAATAAAAGGAGTTAAAATCGGCGAACAAGAACATAAATTGTCCTTATATGCAGACGACATAATACTAGCATATCCGACCCCACAACATCTTTAATCCCCTTCAACAGACACTTAAACATTTGGAGAAATATCCCACTACAAAATCAACGAAAATAAATCATACCTCCTGGGAATCAAAATACAATGGCTCTCCAGATGTTTTTGAGCGCCAAATACAAATTTAAATGGGAAAAAAATCTATAACATACTTAGGTATCCAACTACAGCACAGACAGAAGATTTGTACGAGAAATTTTCAACCATACCTAGAAAAATAAGAAAGAACTTCAAAATGGTCAATACAATACCTACCATGGCTTCTAAGAGCTCTAATTAAATGATGTTACACACCGAAACTTTGTACAAATTTAAACGTACCTATAATAATTCCAGAAAATTTCTTTAGATCTCTAAATGAAATGATCAACACTTACTTTTGGAATGGCAAAAAACAGAAATCAAGATGAGAACATTAGCAAAATCAAACCCAATGAGGCATAGCCTTCCCCATATTTATAAGACTACTTTTACGCAGCTAACTTAGAACAAATCAAAGCATGGTGGTCCCGAATGATAAAAAAATGGCTGGACATCGAAAAACATATTAATAAAGACACAACCCCTAAAACAATCCTCGAATTGATACCCCTCAACTATAAACATAAACCCAATAACTGGACCCAACACAAACACATCAACCACTATCTGGAGACAAATCGTCAAACACAATAAACTCACCCCAGACTTATTACCCTACATCTCAATTGCGACCCTTGGAAGATACTTTGGACCTGAAGGTCAATTAATGGGAAGACAAGGAATAACCCAAATAGAGGATATTATGGAAGGAGGGAACATTATGGAATTCGAGACCTTCAAAACAAATACAAATCCCTGGAGATGTCGCCTGAATTTCTATCAAAATAAAAGTCTCATAAAGGGAATACATAAGCAGTATCCCAAAACAAGAGCCGACTCCTAATAATGAACTCATAGACCTGTTGGATGAACGATGAATCACACACTAAACTCATATCCAAATTCTATAAACTAATAGACACCAACCAATCCCATTTGAATACTTGAACACATGTCCAGTTGGGCCAAGACCTGGATCAAGCTGTCTCCCCAGGGCAGTGGAGCGAGGCGTTCAAACACACTTTCAAACTTTCAAATCAATCAAACTTGGGAGACCAACAAAAGATAGTTCTAAGATTTTACAGATACCCTACTGCAAATCCATAAATGGTATGAAGAACAATCACCCCTGTGCTGGAGAGATGTTCCCATAGAGGCACGCAATGCTATATGGTGGACATGTCCCAAAGTCATAGAGCATGGAACAAATTATTCTACTTTCCTTATAATTAATGAACACGACGATTGTACAAAACCAGCGCTGGCACTACTGAACATAAACTTAAATCTCTTCCCACCGTCTCAAAAACAATAATCTACCATACCATGCACCATTATGAAACAATTAATCCACCAAATACTGAGAGACCTCAAAAATCCCTTCGTTACCAAATCACTAACATGCATCCGAAAACATGAGATTGAAAAAGCCTTCCACTAACCCAGGGTAGTTTTCAGGGTTCTACAGAGCATGGGAGATAGGTACAATTGACGACAGATCATAAGAACAAAGTAGGGAATCCCAAATTCCAATCTGACTCCCAATAGACCTTAAGAGAAACCAGGAAAGGTTGATCTCATAGACAGCATAATACAAAGCCCGGGAAAAAATGGGTTAACGAGATAGGACAAAGATAAATAAATTTCCTACCACTCGTGAGTGTGCTGTTCTCACTACATAAAGTGTAAATCGTTAATGCTTAATTTACCTGATTTACCTGATTGTTCATGTTTAAAATGTTCTGAACGATAAGCTCTCATTCAATGTTGTAAATCACTATAAAAGAAATAAAAACAATAAAAAGTTATGGTATAAAAAAAAAAATAAAATACAAAGGAAAATCCACAGACCCTATAATTGTCAATTAGTAAAACCATTTGTCTCAACCATTGTTGCTTTCTAGTGTTGAATCTTGCTGGTGTTCCAGACCAAAACTCCTTCAGCACATGCTTGCTAAGTTTCTTGTGTATTGTCATTGCCCTTCTAGCTAAACTGCATGTAACATTTGACCCCAGAGTTCCCACCTTCCAGTGCTTCCAAGCCAATCAAGAGAGACAGCAGCAAATATGATTAGGGGGGGAATTGTGGTCAAGCAGAGTTGTGGACAGCTGTTTACTCTTTGGATATGTATTTATGAAGCAACCACCTGATAACATTTAAATTACTTATTTAAAGGGGGATAATGGAGTTAAAATGAATGTTGTTTAATCACTTAGCAAAAAATGCAGCCATTGCATTTAGTATGTAGTATGTAGTCCCTATCAGATGAGAGGATCTGGCATCCCAGGTTGGAGGTTAGGGAGGGTGTGTTGTTTATTAAAAATATCTCCACAGCAAGCCCTTCTGCTGCAGCAGTTTTATAGAATTTGTATGCATACCCTTCAACATTACCCCATTAAAATGTACACTTACAAAAAAAAAAACCTGTGCAGTGCTGCAGGGAAAGCATAATGAAGTGACCATGATCACAGCACAACTCTGTTCAAAGTATTTCTCAATACTGTAACTATTTTAAGGTAAATGCTAGAGCTTAGTAAGTGGAAGACACAATATCCTACATCATTACCCTTTTAAAATGTATACTTATAGAAACTACATAGTGCAGAGCTGCAGAAGGAGAATAATAATGTAAACCTGCTCTTAGCATAGCATATTCAAACAGTCCACCTATTTTAAGGGGAATGTTGCAGGGTATGATATAAACAACTCATTAGAGATGCATTGCCCAGAACTGTGCTTCGTTTTATGATCTTGCAGCTACAGCTCTGCACCATGTTGGATCTGTAAGTGCCTACACTCCAACACAGGAACACGGGCATATGAAGGAGACACGAGGGCAGAACAGATATAACTTATAAGACTGGGTCTACTGAATAAACTGTCAGTTTAGTCACAGTAATTTTTTGTTGAACTTCATATATGTAAAGTGTGTCTAAATCCCAAACCTTTAATAAACAATTATTTATTCAATGGTAGTTTATAGCAGTAATATAATATCAATGCCCCTGGTAATATATTGCTGATATTGTGAAAAGAATACACTTCCCACTTTCTTTGCAGATTATTGATCATCCTTCAACACCCTGATTTCACTCACTTCAACTTTTTAAGTTTTTTGTCATATTCGTAACATACAGTGTGAAACCTTCCCTTTTGGATGTCCTATAATGTCACATTGCTGAACAACACCCTGAACAATGGAACAAATCTAAAACCAGATAAAATATGTCCGTTCTAATACCAAAACATTCAATTAGTATACGCATGGCCAAACACTAGAGGCCAGCAGACCAGAGCTTCATCATCTAGGTTAAAAATGTCCCTGTTTTCAGGACACTGGAGTGCATATTTTGGACAGAAAGTACAATTGGCAAAAAAAGAAAATGAGTAGAAATGTGATTTGCGTTTTGTCTGTATCAAATTACTTTTATACTGTTCTTCTTCTTGTATGAAATATCCACATTATCTATGATATGCTGCTGAGATGGATCCTATAGGAAACTACATTTTAAGTCTGGAATGTACACAATATGATATAGACAACAGTGAATCGTTTTTATAGATAAATAATTTACAGTATGGTATCCCTCTATGAGGATTATTTGTTTCAAGGGGGAAACAACTAAAGGAAGCTAAGAGAAACCATCCTAAGCAATACCAGGTTTTATCAACTTACAAAGTAATTTTTTTCCCCCATCTTCAACCCAGCAGTTTAACAACACATTCACTCCTATGTAACTTAAACAACTGTGAAATTCACTGCAAATTGGTGATTATGGGGAAATAATGGTGAATTTTTTTACACCGCAAATTCTGACATTTGATATATTCCTCTATGAATATGCAAGGTAATGTTCCTACTACTTGATTTACTCTGCAATGGGTTTAGGCAGACATCTAAAATTTAAAAATACCAAATGTCTCCTTCTTCTTGCATGTTCTCCTATACGTAAGGTACATGAAACATGCATTTGTATAGCTGTAGTATGAAGCTGGTTAATTAAAGACTGCAGGGAGGCCAGACCTGCACGACCAGAGCACCATTAAGTATGCACACATGTCATAGAAGAATTAGTCTGTTTTTACAATAATTTTAGCTGTATTTGCCATGCTTGCCACCCTGTATACTAATGTGGGAGTAATAAACACACCATGGCACACTATTATATGGTTCATTTCAGGCTATGGTCCTATTTTCCAATTTCATGGATTGTCCCAAATAGTTTTACTAATAACGTATTCTTACAACTTTAGTAACCAGTGTATATGGAAAAGATTGGTCTACCACAATTAGTAAGAGGTACAGTGTGGACTGGGCATTAAAATATTAGCATTTGCTTACCTGAGTGGGTTTAATTATGCATCTATTCTGTGGTTTGTTTAAAGGGCATGTCCACCCCCAAAACCAAACCCCCCCCACTGCTGGCCCCACTGTGTAGTGTGTAAAAATCCTTACCTTACCTCTCTGCTCCAAATGGTTCTCCTGTATTGTTCCCTCAAAGTCCTAAAAAGTAAACAGTAGGATCCTGGCTGGAGTGAAAACATTTCTGCCTCTGAAGTGTCCTCTGAGAGGTTTGTGATTTGCTCAGTGCAGCCCCCCCCTTTCCCACCCTCCCTCCTGATTCCTGTTAGGTTTCCTGTGCCCCTACTGTAGTGTACACCCCTTTTCTGTAGTGTAGGGCTCCCTCTCCCACTCCCAACCGCTCTATTAGCTTGTAAAAAAAACTAAGCCGAACTGTACTTACTTACCGAACTGCCTCATTCCCCAGCATTCTACACTGGCGGAAGCCAGGTCTGTGATTGGCTGCCTCTCCCTGGTAAGGCCCCCTGCTTGCAGTTTCATGCAAGCAGAGGGCCATGTGTGAACACCGCGGGAAAGAGGCTGTGTAAGTTCAGATCGGGTAATTGTTTTTACAAACTAATATAGTGGTTGGGGGTGGGAGAGGGAGCCCCACACTACAGAAAATGTTGTTAAAAGTTAAAGAAAAATTAGTTCAAGAAAACAATACACAATTTCATTACTTCCATCATCAATTTGTATAAAAAAGGGTTAAAAAAGTGTTTTATTGTGTTAAATTTAGTAATTTATGAGCAGTCTGAAGCATCCATTTTCTATTTTGATATTAACATTTTTAATTTACGCACGATAAATCAGCAGAATTTAACTTTCAGCTAAAGAAAATGTTGACATTTGCTGACAATTCACAGGGAGATTAAATATAAGTTCTTATCATTGAAAATGATGCTAATTTTGCCCCAACCAATCAGATGTTAGCTTTCAAATGTTAAATAAGGTCTGATTGGTTGGGGCAAAAATAGCTCCATTTTTAATAATAAGAACTTTTATTGAATCTCCCTTTAAGTGTAATTTCAGGAGGCATTGGAGTGCCACAAATACCTGCAAAATTTTGTTTTGAATAAAAGACAGAATTGCTTTATGCAGCAAATTGCAGCACACACAAGTGCATACTGATACGTATGTACAATGTTCTTATACTAATAGAATACAATAGTTTATATATGTTTTACAGTAGTTTCATTTTTAAAGAAATCATTTGTAGAAAATTACACTTTTAACAAAATACAATGGCTTTGTAAATAATGTATTGTATGTCCCTTTGTATTCCATAAAAAAGCAGATGAAATAAAATACAAAGGAATCTCATCTGCTTTTTTTCATGGATCTTGGATCACAATTTGGTAGTGCATCTTTTATGTCAAATTGTCATAATGTTTGATACATTGCATTGTGCTGGGTGATTCAAACAGATAAAAATGTAAAAAAAGGAAAATAGCTAAAAGTAGCAGAAGATGACATAATAAGAAGTAACAAGCTATTATTAATGTACAAAATATAAAGCAGTGCTAAAAGTTCTGTAAATGCACACTTAAAGTATTATTTTAATTTGTTATTATTGCTGGATATTCAAATATAGTAATAAATTAAAGATGAAGTAAAGCGTAAATGTAACTGACATTGCCTGAATATCAAGTAGGTAGCCTGGCCATGACCACTCTGTCATAAGCAGTGCCAAAAATCAATTGTTACTCAGTAGGAGGGGAGCAGTAACAGCTGTTGTGAGAGTTATAGAGAGAGTTACAGCTATCTGTTGTAAGAGCTACAGATATCCATTGTGAGTTACAACTATCCACTATGAGAGTTCCAGCTATGCGTTGTGAGAGTTCCAGCTACCTGTTGTGAGAGCTACAGATATCCATTGTGAGAGTTCCAGCTATCTGTTGTGAGAGTTACAGCTATGCGTTGTGAGAGTTACAGCTACCTGTTGTGGGAGTTACAGATATCCATTGTGAGAGTTACAGATATCCATTGTGAGAGTACAGATACAGATATCCATGTGAGAGTTAACAGATATCCATTGTGAGCAGTTGCAGATATCCATTGTGAGAGTTACAGATATCCATGTGGAGTTAAGGTATCCATTGTGAGAGTACAGATATCCATTGTGAGAATTACAGATATCGTTTGAGAGTTACAGGTATCATTGTGAGAGTTACAGATACCATTGTGAGAGTTACAGGTATCCATTTGTGAGAGTTACAGATATCCATGTGGAGAATTACAGATCTGTTGTGAGAGTTACAGGTATCCATTGTGAGAGTTACAGCGTATCCATTGTGAGAGTTACAGCTATCTGTTGTGAGGAGTTACAGGTATCCACTGTGAGAGTTGCAGATACCATTGTGAGAGTTACAGCTATCTGTTGTGGAGAGTTACAGGATCCACTGTGAGAGTTGCAGATATCCATTGTGAGAGTTAAGCTACCTGTTGTGAGAGTTACAGATATCCATTGTGAGAGTTACAGCTATCTTTGTGAGAGTTACGATCCATTGTGAGAGTTACAGCTATTGTTGTGAGAGTTACAGCTATCTGTTGTGAGAGTTACAGCTATCTGTTGTGAGAGTTACAGGTATCCACTGTGAGAGTTACAGCTATCTGTTGTGAGATTACAGCTATCTGTTGTGAGAGTTACAGCTATCTGTTGTGAGAGTTACAGATATCCATTGTGAGAGTACAGCTATCTGTTGTGAGAGTTACAGGTATCCACTGTGAGAGTTGCAGATATCCATTGTGAGAGTTACAGCTATCTGTTGTGAGAGTTACAGATATCCATTGTGAGAGTTACAGCTATCTGTTGTGAGAGTTACAGCTATCTGTTGTGAGAGTTACAGCTATCTGTTGTGAGAGTTACAGGTATCCACTGTGAGAGGTTACAGCTATCTGTTGTGAGAGTTACAGCTATCTGTGTGAGAGTTACAGTATCCCTGTGAGTGCAGATATCCATTGTGAGAGTTACAGCTATCTGTTTGTGAGAGTTACAGATATCGTTGTGAGAGTTACAGCATCTGTTGTGAGAGTTACAGCTATAGTTGTGAGAGTTACAGCTATCTGTTGGAGAGTTACGTATCCACTGTGAGAGTTACAAGCTATCGTTGTGAGAGTTACAGCTATCTGTTGGAGAGTTAGTATCTGTGAGAGTTACAGATCCATTGTGAGAGTTACAGCTATCTGTGTGAGAGTACAGGATCCACTGTGAGAGTTGCAGATATCCATTGTGAGAGTTACGCTATCTGTTGTGAGAGTTACAGTATCCATTGTGAGATTAAGCTAGGTACACACAGTAACGATTTCTGAAAGATGACAGACAGGATCTGCAAGATCCTGTCTGCCATCTTTCAAAGATCTGCATACACACATCCCGAGCGTTCTCCCTATAGGGAGAACGCTCGGGCTCGGGACTGTGTGTTTTCCATCGGCCGCGCTAGACTCCCTATAGGAGTCTAGCGCGGCCGATGGAAATTTTCGGCCTTTCCCGAACGAGCGTACGGCCGACCCGATCGTTCGCGGCCGCGCGCTCGTTTGGGAAACGAACGTACACACAGTACGATAAAGCCCCGATACCGTGGATCCGACGGTATCGGGGCTTTATCGTTACTGTGTGTACCCAGCTTTACAGCTATCTGTTGTGGAGAGTTACAGATATCCATTGTGAGAGTTACAGATATCCATGTGAGAGTTACAGATATCATGTGAGAGTTACAGATATCCATTGTGAGAGTTACAGATATCCATTGTGAGAGTTACAGATATCCATTGTGAGAGTTACAGATATCCATTGTGAGAGTTACAGATATCCATTGTGAGAGTTACAGATATCCATTGTGAGAATTACAGATATCTGTTGTGAGAGTTACAGGTATCCATTGTGAGAGTTACAGATATCCATTGTGAGAGTTACAGCTATCTGTTGTGAGAGTTACAGGTATACCATGTGAGAGTTGCAGTATCCATTGTGAGAGTTACAGCTATTGTTTGTGAGAGTTACAGAATTCCATGTGTGAGAGTTACAGCTATCTGTTGTGAGAGTTACAGATATCCATTGTGAGAGTTACAGCTATCTGTTGTGAGAGTTACAGATCATTGTGAGATTACAGCATCTTGTGAGAGTTACAGATATCCATTGAAGTTACAGCTATGTATGAGAGTACAGATATCCATTGTGAGAGTTAAGCTAGTACACAGTAACGATTTCTGAAAGATGACAGACAGGATCTGCAAGATCCTGTCTGCCATCTTTCAAAGATCTGCATACACACATGTCCCGAGCGTTCTCCCTATAGGAGAACGCTCGGGACTGTGTGTTTCCATCGGCCGCGCTAGACTCCCTATAGGAGTCTAGCGCGGCCGATGGAAATTTTCGGCCTTTCCCGAACGAGCGTACGGCCCGACCCGATCGTTCGCGGCGCGCGCTCGTTCGGGAAACGAACGTACACACAGAAGATAAGCCCCGATACCGTCGGATCCGACGGTATCGGGGCTTTATCGTTACTGTGTGTACCCAGCTTTACAGCTATCTGTTGTGAGAGTTACAGATATCCATTGTGAGAGTTACCACTATCGTTGTGAGAGTTACAGGTATCCACTGTGAGAGTTACAGATATCCATTGTGAGAGTTACAGCTATCTGTTGTGAGAGTTACAGATATCCATTGTGAAGTTACAGCTATCTGTGTGAGAGGTACAGATATCCATGTGAGAGTTACAGCTACCTGTTGTGAGAGTTACAGATATCCATTGTGAGAATTACAGCTATCTGTTGTGAGAGGTACAGATATCCATTGTGAGAGTTGCAGATATCCATTGTGAGAGTTACACGATCCATTGTGAGAGTTACAGATATCCATTGTGAGAGTTACAGCTATCTGTTGTGAGAGTTACAGATATCCATTGTGAGAGTTACAGCTATCTGTTGTGAGAGTTACAGATATCCATTGTGAGAGTTACAGCTATCTGTTGTGAGAGTTACAGATATCCATTGTGAGAGTTACCGCTATCTGTTGTGAGAGTTACAGATATCCATTGTGAGAGTTACAGATATCCATTGAGAGAGTTACAGCTAAAGATGTCCGAACTTCGCAAAATCCGGTCCGCTCGAGGATCCGCGAATTTTCAAAAAAATTCGAAAATCCGCAAGCGGACCCATTGAAATGACAAAATCCTCGAAAATACGAGAAATACGTATTTTCCCGCATTTTCGAAAATATGCGAACTCCTCGTAATTTTGAAAATTTTTGAAAATACGTATTTCCCACATTTTCGAAAATACGTAAAATCCTCATAATTTCGAAAATTTTCGAAAATATATGTTTCTTGCATTTTCGAAAATACGAGAAATCCTCGTAATTTCGAAAAATTTCGAAAACGTGTTTTGGAAAAGTTTGGAAGGTGGAAAAACAGAAAATCAGCGATATCCGCCGTTCGTGAAGGAGGTAAATCCGTGGATTCGGGTTCAGGTCTGCGAACTGGGCGATCACTACTTACAGCTGTTGTGAGAGCTACAGATATCCATTGTGAGAGTTACAGATATCCACTGTGAGAGTTACAGCTATCTTTTGTGAGAGTTACAGCTACCTGTTGTGAGAGTTACAGCTACCTGTTGTGAGAGCTACAGATATCCATTGTGAGAGTTACAGCTACCTGTTGTGAGAGTTACAGATATCCACTGTGAGAGTTACAGCTATCTTGATGGAGTTAAGCTAACCTGTTGTCAGAGAGTTACAGCTACCTGTTGTGAGAGTTACAGATATCCACTGTGAGAGTGGCATATTTTTCTTTGCTTCTGTAAGAAGTCACTTCTTTGTTTGTCCACTTTAACCTTTAAGTTTGACAGAATAAATTGACTAAGTGCTTCTTTTAGTTACTAAACAATTTATTAAGGCTGATATTCACAACATATAAACAGAATAACACATCTGACCTAAACAGGATAACACATCTGACTTATATTGGTTAATGTTAACTTACACATTATCTTTAGATGTTCTTTTCAGGCATCCTCTGTTCCTTCTCCACTGTAGAAATTGGTGTTTGCCCTATGAAATCACACTATACTTTTACATCATACTACGTGAGCATTAAAGCACGCCCATGAGCTATTCCTACTGCCAACTCATAAGTCCTAAACCAGTTTTGACCAGAAAACTGCATCACAAGTTATCCACCCCTTCTGCTGGTTTCTTTTCAACCAAACTTTCATCTCCTTATAAGCACATATCTTTGTATAAGCAATGTATGCATGTCCCATTAATGCAGCCTCAGATTATACCATCTTGTTTGCATTTGTTCTCTGTAAAGGCTTGGGGTCCATGCATGTAGGGGTGGTATCAGATTTCTTATCTGGTCATTTTGTCTGGACCAAGGAGAGCAAAATTAAGTAAAAGTGAACATTCTTTAATAACTAGTCTAACTAAGACAATATTAACCCTTTCTTACAGCTTCCTAAAAATATTCCAAAACAAATATGGTTCTGCCTCACCTGTCCATTACTTTGTTATGTTTTACATGTAGTATCATAAAGGAAAACAAAATATAATCCTTTTGTAGTAGAAAAAGCGGCAATTCAGCACCCTATAACAAAAAAAAAGGGGGGGGGGGGGTTGTCTCCCTGTTGGTTATATCTAAAGGCCCAATTAAACAAACACAGAGCAAAAACAGATTTTTTTATGGGTTTTACCTATGTCCTTTTTTGCTAAATATTTTGTTTTTGATATGTTTTTCACACATGTGTTTTTTAATTACTTTTTTGCAGTGCTACATGTCTCTGTGATCGTACTCACTCTGCACAAATTTGAATTGTTTTAAATAATTTACATTGACATACAAGCTGTTTATAAACATCCCTGATTTTAAATCAATTAGTGTCAGGAATGAGTTTTAGTGCCCTTAGTGCACCAAAAGCTTGCATTTTCTATTTCTTAATTGTTAGTCATTGCATGTCTTACTTCTACAACATTTCACTATTTCTTTCATACAAAAGTATATTTTTTATGTATGATATTTACACATTTCTAATTACTTTTTTAGTGTACAAGGCTAATTCTGATGACGATGTCAGAAATGCATTAAGGAATAAATAGTTTATATATACATATATATATTCTATTTTATAAAATTATTTATACAAATATAGGAGATTGCCTTAAAGAGCAACTGTGGTCTCAAAACAAGTTAGGGTTAAATGAAAGCCTGCAGTATTTCCTTTATAATGAGCCGACAATCAAATCTCTGGCTTCACTCTGTGAGAAATGATGTTGAGGTGACTGTTCAAACTTCCTGCTTCCAGCAGGTTGAGTGACATCATCTGACCTATGCCCTGCCCACCTGCCCTGGGGGAGAAGCATGCTCAGTTAAGACTTAATGTTGGGGAAATCAGGAAGTACCTGGGGAAAAAATTGACAGTTGAGAAAGGGAGCCTATTAATGCAGACAGGCTGGTCACATGACTATAAGCTCGTAACATTGCTGAAAACAGGAAGTGTTCAAGCAGGAAGTAATAATGCTGAACCTTTCCAACAATAACTTCTCATGACTTTTATCTAGAGATGTGATTTATTTTATTTTGAAGGTACAATGGAAGGCTTTTTATATAATTCTTACTAGTTTTAAAGTATTCGAGACCACAGTTACCCTTTAAGTTTTTAGGAGGAAAAATGAGGTGGGGGGTTTATAATAAAGTAAAGGTGTATATGTATGTGTGTAATTTCTCACTAGAGATGGCCGAACTTATAAAAATCCAGTCAGATTTCGAGTTTTCGAACTTCTGAAAAAGTTTTAAAAAATCTGAAATCAGACCCGTTAAAGTCAATGGAGAAATTTTTTTTTGAAATAAAATAAGGGTAAAATAGCAATGGTAACATACAGTACATGGCTCTGGGACCTGGAAAAATGATCTGGGGAACAAGTACAGATATCCAAAACTTGAAATAAAGTAAATGGAGTGTTAAGCCCTCATCTTTGCTGTGTGATAGCTAAGGGAGGGAAGCACGGTTGTAAATGTGAGTAAGCGATTTCAGCTGCTGGAAGTGTGGACATGTAATGGGGGGTGATTTTTTTGATATTGTTGTCCTTTAATACCAAAGGGACTAATGGTTGATACAGGAGCAATGTTGCAAATAATTACAGATATTAAAAAAAAATTCTTCTGGTGTGGCTATCTAACAGTAAGGGAAATAAAGTAAAGACAATGTTACGAAATGCACTGTATATTTCCACATATCCACAGAACATTTTCTCTGTTGAAGCAGCAACAAGCAATGGCGCATTTGTAAATTTCAGCAATGTGAAAGTCAACTAATCAATAAGAATGGTACCAAGTTTATGATCAAGAAATCCAATGAATTACTACATGAATTCTTTAGATGAAAATGAAGACAGTTGTACTAATTGTTATGATATTCAAACATGGCATGAAATCCTTGGTCAGTGTAATCATGATGATGTTATAAAACTACAAGGTGTAGTAGATGGGATGAATATTAAGGGTACGGTTGATGGTTGATGTTTCCAAACTAAATTGTGAAATTTGTACTCAGAGTAAATATGTGCAGAGCAGAAACAGAGAGTCTGACATGCAAATCACACACTTAAACAAGTAAACACTGATTTAGCAGGCCCCATAGAGCCAGTAGGAAAGATGGTTTTAGGTATACCATAGCTTTTACTGATGATTATTTTGGTGCAATATTTTTATACTTTATGAAAAATAACAGTATTAGCTACAGAAAGGTTAATTGCTGATAATGCCACCTATGGGATAATCAAATGCATAAGGTCTGATAATGGTACAGAATTTATGGCAAAGAATTCACTGCTCAGTAAAAAGAGCATAAGACATGAGAGCTCATCACCTTACTTGCCCCACCAAAATGGAACTGCTGAAAGGAACTGGATAACACGGTTTGAAATGGCAAGATGTATGTTAATTGACATATGGACATATGCAGTAATGACTGCTGCTGTGATCTGTAACAGGTGTTTTAATAATCATTTAAAACAAAAAACATATTACATGCTAGCAAGAAGGAAGCCAAACATTTCTAAGATAGCAGTTTGCTTTGTGTACCAGTATGGCAGGAAAAAGCTAGATTCAAAGTGTAAGAAGGTAATATTTGTTGGATATGACAAAAATAGTCCCTTATACCTGGTGTATTATCCAAACAATGGAAAAGCCTTTAAACATAGACTAGTAAAGTTTATCACAAAGAGTGTAACTGAGAGACAAACACAAAATTAAATGGAGATGAGGATGTTTATATGGAAAGGAGTGTACGCTCTGTGATAGGTAAGAATCCCGTGGAGGTCCTAATTCCCAAAGTTGAGATTACAGAAAGTGATGATAATGACAAAACACAGGACAGCTGTAGTACACGTTACCCCAAGAGAGACAGGAAAGTTCCTCAGTATTTAGATGATTATGTATTAAAATCATATTGTAATGATAATATTTTGATAAATATTGACTACTGTTACAATGTAGATACATGATGTATCACAAACCTTTAAAGAAACATTATATTCACCTCAATCACAGGTTTGGCTGAATGCAATGAAAGATGAAAATAATTTCTTAAAGACAAATAATACTTTCACATTGACTACCCTACCTGAGGGAATAGATTATGGAGAGACCTTTTCTCCAACAGTTAATTTTACTTCTATACACATCCTGATGCAAATGGTTGTACTTTATGCTTTTATTGTGCATCAAATGGATGTTAAACCATGCCCCAATAGATTGTGATATTTTCATGGATCAACCAGAAAGATTTAAGATCAAACCTGAAGCAAATGACAAGTTAGTTTTCAAGCTAAATGAATCATTGTATGGTCTGAAGCAATCTGGTAGAAATTGGAATAAAGATACTTGAACATTTTGGTATGTCAGATTGTAAACCAAGATCAACTACTTGTGAACCAAAATTGGAGTTTAGTGAAAATAATGATCCTACAGATAGCAAGAGATATAGAGAGGTAGTAGGCAGTTTAATATAATTTAACAAGATGTACAAGGCTAGATTTGAGCTGGGTAATCAGTAAACTGTCACAACATTTTTTCAGAACCAAATGAATATCGTTGGATAGTTGCTAAACATGTGCTGAGATACTTGAAAGGTACTATTGAGTTTGAGTTATGTTAAAGGAAGAGTGAGGAGAATTTCTCATGACAAAGAGTGATACTACTTGGTCATCAGACTAAAATGATAGAAGGAGCACAACAGGATATTGTTTTAGTCTAACCCAAAATGGTTTTGGAAATCAAAGAGGCAACCTCCAGTTGCCTATTGTACCACAGTAATGATGTAATTTACCCCACTGAATGCTGCTGGACCAGCACTTAAATTATTTGCACTTTGTATTACTTGCACTACCCTTGTATGTAACATGTATGTTTTCCTCATTTATATTAATGCAGCTGTAAAGCTGTTGGCACTATATAAATCCACAGTAATAATAATAATTGCCTTCTTGTGAGGCTGAATATATAGCATTAGCTGCTACCACTCAGGAAAGTTTATATCTTGCTCAAAGAATTGGACAGTAAATGTTAGTATGAGCCTGTGACAATTTTTGAAGAGTGCAATAGCTCTAGCAAGGAATCCAGTTTATCCTCAAAGGTGTAAACATGTTGATATCAAATATCTTTTTGTTAGATCTGTAATAAATGAGGGTAAAATAATCCTGGAGTATTGTGCTACAAACAAAATGGTGGCAGATGTAATGACTAGAGATGGAATCTGACACGGAACCCCTTGGTTCTGAAATCCAAAAGATCCGTCCAAATTCGAAGACATTTTCGAATGTACGGGGCTATTTTCGTTAATTTTCTGAATCTAAATTTCGTTAATCTGAAAACGAAACAAAGCTAGTGAGTTTTGGCCATCTTTAGTAATGGCGAAGCCAGTAAAAATGTTTAAGTTAAAAGAGTTTGTAAATTACATATTTAGAATACGAATCAGAGTACTATATGGTTATGCTAAATAAATCTATCTATAATGTGAGAGCAAGTGGGGTTGTTAAGATGTTCATTTATATGTGTGCTGTCATACAGCTGCAGATTAAATTTTATGTAACATGTAAATTGTCTGCTTTGTAGGAGTGTTAATAAAGTTGTTGTTGTCTCCTTGAACTGAGGAAGAAAGAGTAGCATGGTGTCTGTGTGCAGTTATTTCCTTGACTTGGATTATATCACATACCGGTTATCCCCTCTCTTATCAAAACATGGCAACAGAGGACAAGGAAGTGCTAGGCACTGGATGACACACAGACAGCTCCTACTCCTTTGAAGTGGCTGAAATACATAGATTGCATGTTCACACAAGTTGAGTGATGTATAACAAATTCCAGTGAGTGTCCCGACTTATGGTCATATGTTTTTGGTAGTTTCTGGTTTCAGCATCCAGGCGGTTTCAACAAAGTACTGAGGAAAGCGTGGGGATTCTGCAAGAATATAAGCATATAACACAGAGGTAACAAACATGCTGAACCATATAATATAATTTTTATGGATGAATCCCTGCATGTGTTGAAGCAAGCAAGATACTGTTTTATGGGGGATGGATGGGAGATCAATATTTAGTAGGCTTTTTTTGTTTGTAATGTGGGTTTCAAAGTTTAAATTGAAAGAAAACTGCTTTTTTCATAAAATCTGTTAAAAAGGAAATTTCTACTAATAACTGTGCATAATTCTAAATGTATGTATGAAAAAAATGCAGTATTACACAGAGGAAGGTATTAAGGTTCTAAAATTATATAATATTTGCTTTTGCTTGCAAAGTCAAAAATATGCATAAAAATACACACTAGGGTGATTTTAGTGCTATTAGCTGACCATTTCTCTGTGTGCATCCATGTATTTGGCTTATTTTTAGATTCAAGACATGGGAAATTGATATTTAGTGGGTTTTTTGATTGTCATGATAAAAATCTTTGATAAATCTTTCATTTTTTGTGTCAGGAGTGTTTCAGAATTTTGCCAATGTTACATAGCTGAAAGTGCGTAGATTCCAAAAATATATTTTTGTAGGTATTTCCAAGATTATGGGGTGTTGATGAAGGGGTGTCGAAGAAATTCAACTATATTTTTGTGCATTAACTTACGTTTTCCACAAACAAAGGCAAAACCTCAGATTTCTAGGCATTCCAGAGGGCACTGAGGGCTGAACAACCGAAACTTTCATTGAAAACTGGCTACAACTTCTATTCCCAGATCTAGATACAGCACCTACTTTTTCAGTGGAGAGGGCGCACACAATACCAGCCAGCGCACTCTTCCAGGCTCCAGACCCAGACCATTCATGGCCTGCTTATTAAACTCTAAAGTTTAGGACTCTATACAGATGTCACGCCTCAAAGGAGACCTTAAGTTCGAGACACACCACCATACATATCTTCACAGATTTCTTGATCGACCTGCAAAACAGTTGTGCATCATTTACGAATGTCAAGAAACAACTACAACTCAAAGGCTAAACTCCGGATCATAGACGGAACAAACAACCATTTCTTCGACAACCCCGAAAGTGTGATGCAATGGATCAACATCAACCAGCCAAGCAACCAAATATTGTATAGAATTTCTGTCAATAATACATGCAATATCAATATTGTGACCAATGTACAGTATATCAAATTTATTACTGTTTAATAAACACAAAGTTTGAAAAAAATTATGTAAGATGTGAAAAATTTGCTTGTGAAGGTTCATCCAGGTCATGGTATATCTGTTATATTCAATTAGATCAACCGGACTTGAGTTTAGTTCTTGAAGACGTTTCGCTAGTCATCCGACTGGCTTTCTCAATTCATTCTGAATTGAGAAAGCCAGTCGGATGACTAGCGAAACGTCTTCAAGAACTAAACTTCAAGTCCGGTTGATCTAATTGAATACAACGATATGTGAAAAATTTAAAAAAAATATGCCTAGCAAAGTTGACCTGATTGTTGAATGGGTAGGAATGATAAACTGGCTTTGTAACTTGGCACCATAGTTATTACTAAAATTTAGTTCTATTGACCTCCATTCTATTAAAGGCAAAACCCTTACCACCTCATGTAATATTGAATTAGCATGGTTTTTTCATTCCTTTTGCAAGGCCTACTTCAATTCCA
Source organism: Hymenochirus boettgeri (assembly GCA_019447015.1). NCBI lineage: Eukaryota > Metazoa > Chordata > Amphibia > Anura > Pipidae > Hymenochirus > Hymenochirus boettgeri. The sequence goes on from CM033474.1 coordinate 153,394,854, forward strand.
AATTCACCTGATTTTATACATTTTAAGTTCTACACTACTATGTAGCGTAAAACTCAAAGCTTATTGAATCAGGGTACAAACTCCTTACAACAGAGCGCACCCCACCTTTTCTTCTCCTGCAATGGAGTAACTGACACTAAGAGGTTACTACTTCACAGGAGTGAATACAAGTAAGGTGGTCTCCATTATGATTTTGCCCTGTTTAACTTTAGCAACAGATACAGATCATATGATTGAAATTTTACTTAAAAACTGCAACAAGTAAATGGTGCGTTTTTTTATCTACATTTGATGTGTGCCACACTTTCAGCTTCCACAATAAATGTGTTAATCCCAAGTGCTTTTTCTATTTTGTCAATTACCACCTTGCCAAACAAGCAGAAGCACCGCAACAATAACCAAAATTGAAATTCCCAAGGAGGGCTGTCCAAAAAAAAGAAAGGTGCAACTAACACACATAGTATCAATGCACAAGCAACCCGTGTTAAAGTACGAATTGTAGTTTACTGACAGCTGATCAAGCACATACTGTATTACAGATTTTTGCCCCATATAAAAATGCACTATAAAGAAAAAGTTATAGTCCCATAGTTCTGAGAACAGAATAATGTTATTGTTAAATTTTAGTACACTCTACCGTAACATTTTCTTTTACAGGTTTTTGAGCTATTTCTAGCAACAGCCAGATATCTAGCCCTCAGCATTCGTAATGCTATTATGTGGTGCAGTCTCTAAACCTAATATTTTCCTTTACAAAAAGGAAACATCATTGCTACATATTTAATCTGGGTTATAAAATGAATCAAAGTTTAACCCTTTTAATAATAATACAGAAAACTTACACCCAGCCACTCAATGTTCCCCTCTTCTCTATACAAATATTTTATATAAGAGAATATGTAAGATTTCTGTTTAGCTTTACCTAAAAACATGTACTGTGTACACCTAAACATTCAGTTAACTCACTGTATTCCTGGATAGTCTGTCTGTCCAATAAGATTTTCAAGCCTTTTTAAAGGCATTTGGTCATTTTGCCAAGTCAAAGTCATCCTAGAGTTATCAGACAGAGCATTCATTAACAGTGGTGACGCTCTTTTCCGGAAGTAGGAAGTACTTGTGTTTTAATCATGTGATGATATATAGTGTACCACGCACGAGGGGAGAGATACTGGCGGATAGAATGTGCACTGTTCACCAGCTTGTGACATGGATCCCAAGAGCCGAGGCCATGGACAGCTGCTTACTGTTAAGTCCAGGGGACCATCCAAACGCCAGGAGGAATTCCCGTGCCATTTCATAGAAGCGGTGATGTATACAGGTTTATCCCTGATCATGTTTATTATTTGTGTGCACTGTCTTATTATTATTGGAAATCGGGTTGATCAGTGCGGTGGCCCTGAATTGGAATTATCTCACTTTATGAACTCTATATTTCCATACAGAAGATCTTTACATTGGAACAAAGTCAAGTGGCTTCCTTTGGACTGACTATGTTTAGAATAATATTATATGATCAATCTATATTTTTACTGAGGGTAATTTATATGTGTATTTCTAAAATGTTAGAGTCTTTTTCCTAGCTGGCTATCTATAGGTATTTAATAATAAATGTTATATTTTTTTATTCTTATATTATAGCTATTGTGGTTTGTGGATATTTTAATATTCTGCCTACACAGGTTGCATTTAATTTCTTCTTTGTGTTGGTTTTCGTGGTCACTTTCGAAGTGATCCCTCGGATACCTGTTACGTACTATCTAGGTGCACCTGTGGCTAGATCCGTGACAATAAGCATTTCTATTTATAATAAGAAGACAAGTTCTTAAATACGTGGACATAAATTTCCTAAGTAAACCACACTGTGCACTTTGCAGTGCATCAATACTTATTTGACAATTTGAGGGGAAATAATGTCTATGAAGTCAGCTTCTTGCAGTGATCCTATATCAGTGCTTGTGAAGGTTCTCATTCATACAGGTCATGGTATATCTGTTGTATTCAGTTAGATACTTAAAGTTTAGTTCTTGAAGATGTTTCGCTAGTCATCCCACTGGCTTTCTCAATTCAGAATGACTTGTACAATTATGTAGAACTGCACCAACATATGATCCAGCACAGAAGAGCCAATTCCTCGGGTCAGGACTCAGCCATTTACCTACATTTTAAGGAAAATGGACATACCTTTGAAGATTGTAATGTCAATATCTTGTCAAAGGTACATGACTGGTTCAAGAGAGGTGAAAGGAGGCCATTTATGTGAAAATAAAGAAACCAAGCCTGAATAGAGGTGGGGGGGTTTGACACTAACTGTCTGCTATGTACAATGCTGTTTTGACACCTTACCCTGGGCAGTTTCGATAACACCTCTTAGCCTCAATTCATCCACACCTTGCACTCAGAAGGTCCATGCCACCTGGCTGTCATATGCTAATTGGGCTTTTCAGGGTAGTTAATTGCCAACAGTTTCTTGTACAAGTCATTCTGAATTGAGCAAGCCAGTCGGATGACTAGCAAAACATCTTCAAGAACTAAACTTTAAGTCCAGTTGATGACTCACTGAATATAACAGATATCCTTTATGAGTGTTACATAAATTTTATCACTGAGTTAAAATAAGAAGATGAATTGCAAGGAAGCTGTCCCAGGTGTGTTTATCGTATAGGGTAGGTGCAGAAAGAATATTACTACACCGATTAAACCTCAGGCCACATCTGTAAAACAAGGAAAATTTAATTTATATTGTGGAAAAAGTAAATAAAGCAGAAAGGTTGTGAAGATAAAAAAGAGTTAGATTAAGTAAAAATAACCTGTGTAGGAGAAAATGTGCAATCATTTCTGCAATTTGTTTAACTAAAGATATGTCTTTTTAAAAGGACAGAACACCTGCTCTAGAACAAAATACATACACGCAGAGAGAGAAATGAACAGATTGTGTAATCTGATCAATTGGCCAATTCAGTGCAATTTAGTCATCCACTTGCAGACAAATCTATTATGATGTGGTCATTCAGAATTTTCCTGATTAATATCATCTAATAAAGGGTGACTTTTATACTATGCATTTTTTAATGTAATGTAAATATAGTGACATTTTAAAATTAGGGTCATGCTAGAACATGAATTTACTGTAGATGGAAGATTGATACAGATGCTTTTAAAGTAGGTGTATGGCAACAAGTTTAAAAGAAAGTCACATCATTTTTTTATTTTAAAGTTAATGCCATCTACTTATTGTTAATTTGTTTCGATCAATTAAGATGTTAGCTCAGCTTTATCCTGTTCTGACCTTGTAAAGCAATAAAAATAAGTTCACATTATCAGTTAGACAAATACCTGTTTTCCATGTAAAGCTATTTTATTCACATATTCCTTTTAAATGAGGGGAAAAAACCTCAATAAAAGGCCAAAGGCAGGCCAGAGGAGTAATAGGGGACATACCCCCCCACACACATACTCCACACATGAATAGCACCCAAAGTGAGGACCTTAAATATTCTGACCCTCTTAGTAAAGGAAAGTAACTCAGCTGATCAAAAAAAATAAGGGCTTAAAGACTGCTAGACCTTATAAATTTATGGGAGGAACATGAAAAGTTGGGGGGATCAACTGGCGTTAAACTCATGCTGTTGGTAAATCCCTTTCAGATTTGTGCACAAATTGCATATTGAATTATGAGGGGCAGATTAGCATGGAGCAATAATGGCTGTTTACAATTGTGTTTCGACATTTTTGATAACACCTCTAGCTACAATGCAATCAATATCTTGCATTCAGGAGGTTCCTTGCACCTTGCTGTTATATGCTGATGGGCATAAATTTATTGCCAATAGATTCTTGTACAAGTTTTTCTGAATTGAGAAAGCAAGTCTGATGACTAGTGAAATGTCTTCAAGAAAATAAGATCCAGTTGATCTAACTGAATGATACAGATAAAGAGTAATAAACTATTTAGTTATTTTGTATGTTCCCAGAAAACGTGTTTAAAGTAAATTGAAAGTAAGTTTAAACGGTAAATGAGTCCATAGTCTTGCCCTCTCTCATACCCTTCAAACAAACCTAGGATGCTGTCTCTAGATTTTCTGGATCTTAATCTGCCCTAGTCTGCCTTGTGTCTCTGTGACAGACACACCATGAGCAGTTTAAAAAGCCAGACCCATATAATATTTTCTAAAGCTAGTTACAGACCCACAAGTATTCTCTTTTCTTTACCTGGACACTTTAGGGAGAGAAATGTTTTTCTTTTAAGGCTTGTGGCTAGCTTTAAAAATATTAAAATGTTTGGGTGTGACATTCTTAATTATGTTTAAAGCTATGAAGCATCTAATAATGGGCATGCTCAAACCTGAGTCTTGGTGGCAGTGCAATGGTGCTGCTGATGTCACAGCTCACAGTGCAAGTGGTAAACACTGCCCTTAATACTGCTGTAAGTTTTGAAAGACTGCAGCTAGAAGCATGATCCTGGACAACTTAAAGGTAGAGTGTGCTTTTATTTAATAAAGGGCACTTGTGATTCCCTTCAAGGAAAGATTTGCTTATTGCGTGCATATAGAATAAGTTAATAAATATTTAATGCAATTATAATGCAGCTAATAAAAGATTTGGATGCATTCCTCTAGATCATCTGTTTAGTATACATCATTGGTAGGGTAAAATGGTCAAATAGATACTGCAAATGTATGTCTTTATTGCTGCAAATTATGGTCTATTTTTGTATAACATGTAGTTTCAAAATTCAAGAGGCTTAAAAAACAGTTATTTAAATATATAAAGGGTAAACTTATTTACACCCCCCCCAAAAAAAAACAACAACCTGCCTTTTGCAGTCAATATATACAGTAATAACATATTAAAAGAAATAAATATTAAAAAAAGGGCTTGCTGACTGCTCTTTCCTATTAGTAGCTGTTGTATACCACTTGATGCAAGTGTTTGTTACCAAAGAAATCTCATGATGGCATGCATATTATCCAGCCCAAACACATGTCTATACTACACATTTTATTATAATATTATATTTATTATAAAGGCAATAATATTTTTTGTGATGTATTTATATATACTGTATAATATACTGTATATTTATAAAGTGAACACATTTATACACACATTTTTTCTAATTCAATAAGCATAAGTTTTCGCAACATTGCATTGTATTACATTTTCAAGAAATGTATTAAGAATATAAGAACAAATAAAACATATCGAGGGAATTTAAGCTGTTTGTATATTGAGATTCCATCTAAAACTTTGTGGGCCTTTAATGCTGCAATCACCCTAAATGATGCTAACCTGATTGGGAAAAAAGTTAATTGCAACTTTAAGTTGGGTTTTAGTGAATAGAGGTTTATGGTAGATCCCCCCCATGTAACCACCTTCAGTGAATCTCATCAAATCTACATTGATTTCAAATTTTTTGTTGTATTTTATTGATATTTGAGAAGTAAATTATGTGATTACCTCTCTCTGCAGCAGAAACAGTGATATTGTACCAAGGGATCTCCTCTCGATCTAAATGTTTTGCTGTTGTTATCACTCCGGTATTTGCATCAATTTCAAATTCTTTTTCTTCTTGTGAATTGTTGTCAATGAAATATCTGTTATTAAGGAAAATTATTACTATTGTATATGTATCACTGACACAATGATGACTGATAATAGTGAATGCAATAATGCTAAGCTCTTGTTAAAGTTTGTAATTTTAATTCATTTGTTTTTTTTTAAAGCACTTATCACGATGTAAGTGGTAGTGTCTAGTGCAGACATGATAATTAGACAGACAATTCACTTCTGTTAGCAAATAATGGTAGTTTCATAGACATTTAACTAACTCAACCTACCACACAATGACAGTAACACTTTTGCAAATGAATGGATTTGTTCTCAAAATGTATCCCAGTAAATTTTTTCTGTGTTGAAATCATCTACTAATATTTCAAATATTTAAATGCATAATTGATTGAATGAGAGATAATTTGAACATATATAAAACAAAGAATCAAGTCTTCTTAAATTATTTCATAGCAAGTGAACATGATGCGATGTCTATTTAGGCACAGAAGGCAAAGAAAAGTAGTACATTTATTATATTCAAATAAAAAATGTTGGTCCTAGAAAAGTTGAATCAAGATGATTCAAAATTAAATTCCTTTTTAATTTCTACTGACCAAAAGTGGTTGATATCCAGTAAAGAATCAAGCAAACCTTCATCAGTCAGGTCAGAATTTTTTTTTTAGTGGTTTAAGTATTTGAAGGGTTTCTGAAACATCTTGATCGATTCCTGTTCAATCAAATCAATAAGCATATGGCCTACATTTTATTCCTACTCAATACAGAAATATTTTAATTTCTCTGTATGATTCTGTCATTGAATACTTTTGATTGTTCATAGTTGTATTAAACAAGTTAATTATAATAAAAGACAAATTGTGTATGTGTAATATAAAAATCTGTAGATGAAACAGTTTTAAATCAGATTAATGAAATAATTTTATAACTTATAAGTAATTCATTTAGAACCCATTCAAAACTGCCTTGACAAAAGAAATTAAATATATCTTCATTAAAGTATTACTGCATAAAAGACCTTTGAGTGTAATATTATTTCTGCTTGTAACCTTTATAAAAAACAAATAAAAATAGATAATTGTTATTAATAAGAACCCCATGTAAATTATTTGGTAAAACTTCTTTGAATTTATAAAACTAAACTATAGCTTAAAGGGCATGTCCACCTCCAAAACTATAATCCCCCATTGTTAGGGAAAGGAGCATTTGTAATGTGTTTACATAAACTGCACTGAAATCTGTGTTCTGTGTCAGAGTTTCCTGTAAATATGTACTGCGCACACTTAGCAGGGTGTTCCCAGATAAGGTGAATTATGGGAGCTGACCCCTTGTACTCACAGGTTATTTTCATAAATCACCCAGCATCCACAGCAAAGGGAGAGATGAGACACAGCTTGCTGTGTGTTTCTGAATGTGCTCTGTCTATTGGGACAATGTTGTCTGGGGACTTTAGTTCTCCTTTAAAGTTGTGGGACAACAATACCCTCCCCCCCTTTCCTCCTGCCTCTAAGACCTATCAAGCCCAGAATTCCAGAATGAGGACCAACATTGTGAATTCTCAATTATATATTATACATATGGTTTTTTTTAAATTAACAATATAATATATCTATAATATATATATATATATATATAATATAATATGCTGTAAATATACAAAAAGGAAATTCTATCATCAACATAAATCAAAAGAGCAAAATGAAATTAAAGTTGTACACTTCACCAACATTGTGAATTATATGTATAATATATTATGAGAATTCACAATGTTGGTCTCATTCTGGAATTCTGGGCTTGATAGGTCTTAGAGGCAGGAGGAAAGGGGGGGAGGGTATTGTTGTCCCACAACTTTAAAGGAGAACTAAAGTCCCCAGACAACATTGTCCCAATGACAGAGCACATTCAGAAACACACAGCAAGCTGTGTCTCATCTCTCCTTTGCTGTGGATGCTGGGTGATTTATGAAAATAACCTGTGAGTACAAGGGGTCAGCTCCCATAATTCACCTTATCTGGGAACACCTGCTAAGTGTGCCGAGTACATATTACAGGAAACTCTGACACAGAACACAGATTTCAGTGCAGTTTATGTAAACACATTACAAATGCTCTCTTTCCCTAACAATTATAAATCCTTTGCTTTTCATACAAAAAACAAAAGTAATCTTTGCAGAGTATGTCTTTGCTAGCATGGATGAAAAAAAACACAACATTTAAAGTAAGTATGGGGAATCGAACCAGCAACCTTCTATACTGTGTCTTTTAAAAACTGAGCTTTCTACCACTACACTACAAACAAAAACAAGAGCATGGGGAATCGAACTTGTGCCCCAAGTCTAGTTTATTACCCAGCACTTTAGCAAAATGGGCCACCAGTGCACTTGCGATAGATAAAAGTACATTCAGTAAATGTCAGTAAAATCAGTTCACTATTTTGTTTTGCTACTGTAAGGCTGTTAGCAATCACCCTGCTGGTAAATAAATTACAGAGCTGCTATATATAAGTTTGTACATATGTAGAAACTTTATATTTTTTCTATAAACATGGAACAAACAAACAAACAAACAAAAAAAAGCAAAAACTCAGGCAGTAGACTATGTTATATTGTTTCATAAGTAAACTAGAGGATTAGAACTTCTCTAGAGGATTAGAACTTCTGACTTCTTGGGTGTGTTGCTCCTCTAAAAACACTGCATTTACATGGTGCACCACCAGAAATTCAACTGTGATCACAGGTACATTTAGAAACTTTATCTTACTCTAGAAATTTTGTGCATAGAGAGTAAATCTTTAGGGTCAGGGGGCGTGTCTCTTTGAAGCCAGCGTGGGCTATGAGTTGTACTGGCAACAACATGGAAGTCTCCTTTGTTACAGATCTATTACTTATATCTACTAAATGACTAGAAATAACTACGAAATAACTAGAGAAGAATCTTTCAATGTAAGGTGTTCTGGGTCGAAAAGCTTTCACATTAGGTGTCAATAAGTTTAGTTCTCCTTTAATTTCATTTTGCTCTATTGATTTATGTTGATAATAGAAATTTCCTTATTTATATATATTATTACTATATTAATAAAAAAAAACTGAAAATGTCTATCCTCTCATCTGTATCACTCCACAACATTGCTAGACTGATGTCCTCTGTTAGTTCTCTGTGGATATTTGGCAGCTCATATAAAACTAGTTCAAAATGCCTGTAAAAATTGCATACCACTCCTGTTTTTTTGTCTTCTGTGTAACTATGGTTACTACCAGTTTTTTGACAGTTCTATTTTCAAAATCAACTTTAAAAGGTAGGTCCACCCTTCTAAAAAATTTTTTACATAAATCCCCGTCCCCCCAGCCCCAACCGCTAATTTGTATTATCAGAAAATGCCCAAACATTACTTACCTTCCCTCTTTCCTCCGCCGCGCTGCCAGGCCCTCTGCTTGTGAGAAAATGAAGCAGAGGGGCGGGGCGGGACCGGCAGTCGCGTCTGTGATTGGCTGAGCGGCAGCCAATCACGGACGCGGCTGCGGGAGTTCAGTGGGCGGAGGAAAGAGGGAAGGTAAGTAATGTTTTGGGCATTTTCTGATAATACAAATATAGCGGTTGGGGCTGGGGTAGGGGGGGGGTTATGTAAAAAGATTTTTACACTAGGGGAGGGAATCCTAATCGGGAGGGAGGGGGAGGGAGGGGAGGGGGGGAGAAGGGGCTGCAGTATGCATGCCAAACCTCACACGGAGGCCAGATAGGAGGCAGAGTCCTATATGGACTCTGCATCCTCCTGGTGAGCAGTTTTTGGGACTTTGGGGGGGGACTACAGGGGAACATATGGAGCTGTGATGTGAGGTAAGGATTAAACTACACTACACAATGGGGCCAGTAGTGGGGGGGGGGGGGATTATAGTTTTGGAGGTGGACATGTAGCTATAGTTTAGTTTTATAAATTCAAAGAAGTTTTACCAAATAATTTACATGGGTTCTTATTAATAACAATTATATTTTTATTTGTTTTTTATAAAGGTTACAAGCAGAAATAATATTACATCAAAGGTCTTTATTGCAGTAATACTTTAATGAAGATATATTTAATTTCTTTTGTCAAGGAGTTTTGAATGGGTTCTAAATGAATTACTTATAAGTTATAAAATTATTTCATAATCTGATTAAAACTGTTTCATCTACAGATTTTTATATTACACATACACAATTTGTCTTTATTATAATTAACTTGTTTATACAAATATGAACAATCAAAAGTATCAATGACAGAATCATACAGAGAAATTAAAATATTTCTGTATTGAGAGGAATAAAATGTAGGCCATATGCTTATTGATTTGATTGAACAGGAATCGATCAAGATGTTTCAGAAACCCTTCAAATACTTAAACCACTAAAAAAAAAAATTCTGACCTGACTGATGAGGTTTGCTTGATTCTTTACTGGATATCAACCACTTTTGGTCAGTAGAAATTAAAAAGGAATTTAATTTTGAATCATCTTGATTCAACTTTTCTAGGACCAACATTTTTTATTTGAATATAATAAATGTACTACTTTTCTTTGCCTTCTGTGCCTAAATAGACATCGCATCATGTTCACTTGCTATGAAATATTAAGAAGACTTGATTCTTTGTTTTATAAGTTCAAATTATCTCCATTCAATCAATTATGCATTTAAATATTTGAAATATTAGTAGATGATCAACACAGAAAAAATTTACTGGGATACATTTTGAGAACAAATCCATTCATTTGCAAAAGTGTTTGTCATGTGTGTGGTAGGTTGAGTTAGTTAAATGTCTATGAAACTACCATTATTTGTAACAGAAGTGAATTGTCTGTTCAATTATCATGTCTGCACTAGACACTACCACTTACATCGTGATAAGTGCTTTAAAAAAAAACAAATGAATTAAAATACAAACTTTAACAAGAGCTTAGCATTATTGCATTCACTATTATCAGTCATCATGTGTCAGTGATGATACATATACAATAGTAATAATTTTCCTTAATAACAGATATTTCATTGACAACAATTCACAAGAAGAAAAAGAATTTGAAATTGATGCAAATACCGGAGTGATAACAACAGCAAAACATTTAGATCGAGAGGAGATCCCTTGGTACAATATCACTGTTTCTGCTGCGAGAGAGAGAGGTAATCACATAATTTACTTCTCAAATATCAATAAATACAACAAAAAATTTGAAATCAATGTAGATTTGATGAGATCACTGAAGGTGGTTACATGGGGGGGATCTACATAAACCTCTATTCACTAAAACCAACTTAAAGTTGCAATTAACTTTTTTCCCAATCAGGTTAGCATCATTTAGGGTGATTGCAGCATTAAAGGCCCACAAAGTTTTAGATGGAATCTCAATATACAAACAGCTTAAATTCCCTCGATATGTTTTATTTGTTTATTATCTATATACATTTCTTGAAAATGTAATACAATGCAATGTTGCGAAAACTTATGCTTATTGAATAGAAAAAATGTGTGTATAAATGTGTTCACTTTATAAATATACAGTATATTATAGTATATATAAATACATCACAAAAAATATTTTGCCTTATAATAAATATATATATATAATGTGTAGTAAGACATGTGTTTGGGCTGGATAATATGCTGCCATCATGAGATTTCTTTGGTAACAAACACTTGCATCAAGTGGTATACAACAGCTACTAATAGGAAAGAGCAGTCAGCAAGCCCTTTTTTTTAATATTTATTTCTTTTAATATGTTATTACTGTATATATTGACTGCAAAAGGCAGGTTGTTGTTTTTTTTTGGGGGGGGTGTAAATAAGTTTACCCCTTATATTTAAAATAACTGTTTTTTAAGCCTCTTGAATTTGAAACTACATGTTATACAAAAATAGACCATAATTTGCAGCAATAAAGACATACATTTGCAGTATCTATTTGAACATTTTACCCTACCAATGATGGATACTAAACAGATGATCTAGAGGAATGCATCCAAATCTTTTATAGCTGCATTATAATTGCATTAAATATTTATTAACTTATTCTATATGCACGCAATAGCAAATCTTTCCTTGAAGGGAATCACAAGTGCCCTTTATTAAATAAAAGCACACATCTACCTTTAAGTTGTCCAGGATCATGCTTCTAGCTGCAGTCTTTCAAAACTTACAGCAGTATTAGGGCAGTGTTTACCACTTGCACTGTGAGCTGTGACATCAGCAGCACCATTGCACTGCCACCAAGACTCAGGTTTGAGCATGCCCATTATAGATGCTTCATAGCTTTAAACATAATTAGAATGTCACACCCAAACATTTTAATATTTTTAAAGCTAGCCACAAGCCTTAAAAAGAAAACATTTCTCTCCCTAAAGTGTCCAGGTAAAGAAAAGAGAATACTGGGGTCTGTAACTAGCTTTAGAAAATATTATATGGGTCTGGCTTTTTAAACTGCTCATGGTGGTGCTGTCACAGAGACACAAGGCAGACTAGGGCAGATAAGATCCAGAAAATCTAGAGACAGCATCCTAGGTTTGTTTGAAGGGTATGAGAGGGGCAAGACTATGGACTCATTTACCGTTTTAAACTTACTTTCAATTTACTTTAAACACGTTTTCTGGGAACATACAAAATAACTAAATAGTTTATTACTCTTTATCTGTATCATTCAGTTAGATCAACTGGATCTATTTTCTTGAAGACATTTCACTAGTCATCAGACTTGCTTTCTCAATTCAGAAAAACTTGTACAAGAATCATATGGCATAAATTTATGCCCATCAGCATATAACAGCAAGGTGCAAGGAACCTCCTGAATGCAAGATATTGATTGCATTGTAGCTAGAGGTGTTATCAAAAATGTGAAACACCATGTAAACAGCCATTATTGCCCATATCTAATCTGCCCCTCAATTCAATATGCAATTTGTGCACAAATCTGAAAGGGATTTACCAACAGCATGAGTTTAACGCCAGTTGATCCCCCCAACTTTTCATGTTCCTCCCATAAATTTATAAGGTCTAGCAGTCTTTAAGCCCTTATTTTTTTGATCAGCTGAGTTACTTTCCTTTACTAAGAGGGTCAGAATATTTAAGGTCCTCACTTTGGGTGCTATTCATGTGTGGAGTAGTGTGTGGGGGGGTATGTCCCTATTACTCCTCGGCCTGCCTTTGGGCTTTATTGAGGTTTTTTCCCTCATTTAAAAGGAATATGTGAATAAATAGCTTTACATGGAAAACAGGTATTTGTCTAACTGATAATGTGAACTTATTTTATTGTTTACAAGGTCAGACAGGATAAAGCTGAGCTAACATCTTAATTGATCAAAACAAATTAACAATAAGTAGATGGCATTAACTTTAAAATAAAAAAATGAGTGTGACTTTCTTTTAAACTTGTTGCCATACACTACTTTAAAAGCATCTGTATCAATCTTCCATCTACAGTAAATTCATGTTCTAGCATGACCCTAATTTTAAAATGTCACTATATTTACATTACATTAAAAAATGCATAGTATAAAAGTCACCCTTTATTAGATGATATTAATCAGGAAAATTCTGAATGACCACATCATAATAGATTTGTCTGCAAGGGGATGACTAAATTGCACTGAATTGGCAATTGATCAGATTACACAATCTGTTCATTCTCTCTCTTGGTGTATGTATTTTGTTCTAGAGCAGGTGTTCTGTCCCTTTAAAAAGACATATCTTTAGTTAAACAAATTGCAGAAATGATTGCACATTTTCTCTACACAGGTTATTTTTACTTAATCTAACTCTTTTTATCTTCACAACCTTTTGCTTTTTTACTTTTTCCACATATAAATTAAATTTTCCTTGTTTTACAGATGTGGCCTGAGGTTTAATCGTGTGTAGTAATATTCTTTCTGACTACCCTTACGATAAACACACCTGGGACAGCTTCCTTGCAATTCATCTTCTATTTTAACTCAGTGATAAAATTTATGTAACACTCATAAAGGATATCTGTTTATATCAGTGAGTCATCAACGGACTTAAAGTTTAGTTCTTGAAGATGTTTTGCTAGTCATCCGACTGGCTTGCTCAATTCAGAATGACTGTACAAGAAACTGTTGGCAATTAACTACCCTGAAAAGCCCAATTAGCATTAGACAGCCAGGTGGCATGGACCTTCTGAGTGCAAGGTGTGGATGAATTGAGGCTAAGAGGTGTTATCGAAACTGCCCAGGGTAAGGTGTCAAAACAGCATTGTACATAGCAGACAGTTAGTGTCAAACCCCCCCCACCTCTATTCAGGCTTGGTTTCTTTATTTTCACATAAATGCCTCCTTCACCTCTCTTGAACCAGTCATGTACCTTTGACAAGATATGACATTACAATCTTCAAAGGTATGTCCATTTTCCTTAAAATGTAGGTAAATGGCTGAGTCCTGACCCGAGGAATTGGCTTTCTTGCTGGATCATATGTTGGTGCAGTTCTACATAATTGTACAAGTCATTCTGAATTGAGAAAGCCAGTGGGATGACTAGCGAAACATCTTCAAGAACTAAACTTTAAGTATCTAACTGAATACAACAGATATACCATGACCTGTATGAATGAGAACCTTCACAAGCACTGATATAGGATCACTGCAAGAAGCTGACTTATAGACATTATTTCCCCTCAAATTGTCAAATAAGTATTGATGCAACAAAGTGCACAGTGTGTGGTTTACTTAGGAAATTTATGTCCACGTATTTAAGAACTTGTTTCTATTAAATAGAAATGCTTATTGTCACGGATCTAGCCACAGGTGCACCTAGATAGTACGTAACAGGTATCCGAGGGATCACTTCGAAAGTGACCACGAAAACCAACACAAAGAAGAAATAAATGCAACCTGTGTAGGCAAATTTAAAATATCCACAAACCACAATAGCTATAATATAAGAATAAAAAAATATAACATTTATATTAAATACCTATAGATAGCCAGCTAGGAAAAAGACTCTAACATTTTAGAAATACACATATAAATTACCCTCAGTAAAAATATAGATTGATCATATAATATTATTCTAAACATAGTCAGTCCAAAGGAAGCCACTTGACTTTGTTCCAATGTAAAGATCTTCTGTATGGAAATATAGAGTTACATAAAGTGAGATAATTCCAATTCAGGGCACCGCACTGATCAACCCGATTTCCAATAATAAAGACCGTGCACACAAATAATAAACATGATCAGGGATAAACCTGTATACATCACCGCTTCTATGAAATGGCAAGGAATTCCTCCTGGGTGGATGGTCCCGGACTTAACAGTAAGGAGCTGTCATGGCCTCGGCTCTTGGGATCATGTCACAATGGTGAACAGTGCACATTCATACCCCAGTATCTCTCCCCTCGTGCGTGGTACACTATATATCATCACATGATTAAAACACAAGTACTTCCTACTTCCGGAAAGAGCGTCACCACTGTTAATGATGCTCTGTCTGATAACTCTAGGATGACTTTGACTTGGCAAAATGACCAAATGCCTTAAAAAGGCTTGAAAATCTTATTGGACAGACAGACTATCCAGGAATACAGTGAGTTAACTGATGTTTAGGTGTACACAGTACATGTTTTTAGGTAAAGCTAAACAGAACTTACATATCTCTTATATAAAATATTTGTATAGAGAAGAGGGGAACATTGAGTGGCTGGGTGTAAGTTTTCTGTATTATTATTAAAAGGGTTAAACTTTGATTCATTTTATAACCCAGATTAAATATGTAGCAATGATGTTTCCTTTTTGTAAAGGAAAATATTAGGTTTAGAGACTGCACCACTAATAGCATTACGAATGTGAGGGCTAGATATCTGGCTGTTGCTAGAAATAGCTCAAAACCTGTAAAAGAAAATGTTACGGTAGAGTGTACTAAAATTAACAATAACTTATTTGTTCTCAGAACTATGGGACTATAACTTTTCTTTATAGTGCATTTTATATGGGGCAAAAATCTGTAATACAGTATGTTGCTTGATCAGCTGTCAGTAAACTACAATTCGTACTTTAACACGGTTGCTTGTGCATTGATACTATGTGTGTTAGTTGCACCTTTCTTTTTTTTGGACAGCCTCCTTGGGAATTTCAATTTTGGTTATTGTTGCGGTGTTCTGCTTGTTTGGCAAGGTGGTAATTGACCAAATAGAAAAAGCACTTGGTATTAACACATTTATTGTGGAAGCTGAAAGTGTGGCACACATCAAATGTAGATAAAAAAACGCACACCATTTACTTGTTGCAGTTTTTTAAGTAAAATTTCAATATGATCTGTATCTGTTGCTAAAGTTAAACAGGGCAAAATCTAATGGAGACACACCTACTTGTATTCACTCCTGTGAAGTAGTAACCTCTTAGTGTCAGTACTCCATTGCAGGAGAAGAAAAGGTGGGGTGCGCTCTGTTGTAAGGAGTTTGTACCCGATTCAATAAGCTTTGAGTTTTACGCTACATAGTAGTGTAGAACTTAAAATGTATAAAATCAGGTGAATTTGGAATTGAAGTAGGCCTTGCACAAAGGAATGAAAAAACCATGCTAATTCATATTACATGAGGTGGTAAGGGTTTTGCCTTTAATAGAATGGAGGTCAATAGAACTAAATTTTAGTAATAACTATGGTGCCAAGTTACAAAGCCAGTTTATCATTCTACCCATTCAACAATCAGGTCAACTTTGCTAGGCATATTTTTATTTAAATTTTTCACATATCTGTTGTATTCAATTAGATCAACCGGAATTGAAGTTTAGTTCTTGAAGACGTTTCGCTAGTCATCCGACTGGCTTTCTCAATTCAGAATGAATTGAGAAAGCCAGTCGGATGACTAGCGAAACGTCTTCAAGAACTAAACTTCAAGTCCGGTGATCTAATTGAATATAACAGATATACCATGACCTGGATGAACCTTCACAAGCAAATTTTTCACATCTTACATAATTTTTTTCAAACTTTGTGTTTATTAACAGAATAAATTTGATATACTGTACATTGGTCACAATATTGATATTGCATGTATTATTGACAGAAATTCTATACAATATTTGGTTGCTTGGCTGGTTGATGTTGATCCATTGCATCACACTTTCGGGTTGTCGGAGAGAAATGGTTGTTTGTTCCGTCTATGATCCGGAGTTTAGCCTTTGAGTTGTAGTTGTTTCTTGACATTCGTAAATGATGCACAACTGTTTTGCAGGTCGATCAAGAAATCTGTGAAGATATGTATGGTGGTGTGTCTCGAACTTAAGGTCTCCTTTGAGGCGTGACATCTGTATAGAGTCCAAACTTTAGAGTTTAATAAGCAGGCCATGAAATGGTCTGGGTCTGGAGCCTGGAAGAGTGCGCTGGCTGGTATTGTGTGCGCCCTCTCCACTGAAAAGTAGGTGCGTTATCTAGATCTGGGAATAGAAGTTGTAGCCAGTTTTCAATGAAAGTTTCGGTTGTTCACCCTCAGTGCCCTCTGGAATGCCTAGAAATCTGAGGTTTTGCCTTTGTTGTGTGGAAAACGTAAGTTAATGCACAAAAATATAGTTGAATTTCTTCGACCACCCTTCATCAACACCCCATAATCTTGGAAATACCTACAAAAATATATTTTTGGAATCTACGCACTTTCAGCTATGTAACATTGGCAAAATTCTGAAACACTCCTGACACAAAAAATGAAAGATTTATCAAAGATTTTTATATGACAATCAAAAACCCACTAAATATCAATTTCCCATGTCTTGAATCTAAAAAAAGCCAAATACATGGATGCACACAAGAGAAATGGTCAGCTAATAGCACTAAAATCACCCTAGTGTGTATTTTTATGCATATTTTTGACTTTGCAAGCAAAAGCAAATATTATATAATTTTAGAACTTTAATACCTTCCTCTGTGTATACTGCTTATTTTTTTCATACATACATGTTAATTATGCCAGTTATTAGTAGAAATTCTTTTTAACAGATTTTATGAAAAAAGCAGTTTTCTTTCAATTTAAACTTTGAAACCCACTACAAAAAAAAAAAGCCTACTAAATATGATCTCCCATCCATCCCCCAAAAACAGTATCTTGCTTGCTTCAACACAGCAGGGGCAAAAACGTGAATATGAGGCTAAATTCCCCTTTTCCTTTGAAATGGAAAGCTACTGGAAAAGCTACTTAGCACAACCATCCATACCTGCCAGAATTCCTTATACAGCATATCAGTAAAACAACTTATCCATAGCAAACAAAATAAAAAAAATATGCCAGGGTATAAGACGACGGGCATAAGACGGCCCTCCAACTTTTCAGTTAAAATATGCATTTGGGATATACTCACCATATGACTACCCCTCTTTCTACGCATCCCAACACCCTCCTTCTCTGACATTGGTAAACAAGACATCATGCCTCCTCCATCCGTCTGGCCCACCCTGTATCCAGCTGCTCGCATGAGTAGCAGCCAAATGCAGCCTCCTGGTTCCTGGTTCCATAATCCGGCAATCCACCTCCACCTAGTTTGGTGACATATACGGCAATCCACCTCCAGCCCTTCCGACAGTTTCCTCAGCAACGTCACTACGCTCCCCGCGCGTCATCAGTCAGCTGACCACCGAACAGGAAGCTGCCCCGCCATTCGTTTCTCCCACTGCAGGTAATTGTGGCTTAAGGCAGTGACACCGGCGTATAAGACGACCCCCGAATTTCAGAACATTAAGGGGCTAAAAAGTAGTCTTATACGCAGGAATATACAGTATGTGCTTTTTTTGAGACCTGCTAATAAGAAAAAGTACTGAGAAACTTTGCCTTCACCAAAAAATCCTGTGTCCAATGACCCCAAAGACCCAAGTAATGTAATATCAGCATCATTTCATTTTTTAATACATCAAAGTAGAAAAAAAATATAGATAGATATGTCATTCTTCACAAACCCCTCAAAACACAATAAGCATTTTGGTACCAGAAAATGAAAGATGGTGATTTCTTTGTGTGTGTGCTTGTCAGGGGTGAATCTGGCAGTCTCCTATTTAGTACTATTCAGTGATAAACAACAATCATTTTTGTACACTTACTGATACCAAAAATCCAATACCCTCTTTTTTTGTATTGGTACATGTGCAGTTTGCTTGCTTTAGGAGTTAGTTTCCTCCGTTTCCCTTGAAATCAATAGACTGTGAATTTGCATTGTTTAAAAAAAAATCCCAGAGGACATTTATGCATCTTAAGGTCACTGCTCAAGCTTTTTTTTTTTTTTATCTCAGTCAACGGAATTTACTTCATGACATTGATGTGAATGGCCACCTAACTCAGTCAGTGACCAGAATACATACATATTCTTTGGGTCCACCTCTCCTTAAGCTTATAGCTGCCTGGTATATTGTGATCCCAAGAATTACCCCATTGAGCCATGAATTTGTATCTTGCACTGACAAGATTGTAACATGTCATGTCTGCATGTCAGATAATTGGCATGTGTACCATAGGCTGTATTGCATGTTAATAAGCCAGCGGTTCGGACGCATGATTAGCCATAGGACATAAAGGAGAAATTTGATATCTCCGCCCCTTACTCTTGGACACCTGGAAATGAGAAAATGACATCTTGTTTCTTAGATTTTGTGGGCAATGCTATTTATATAGCATGATACTGCAAATGGGATCCTCTGCTTAAAGGATATGTATACTGTAAAAATACAGTACAATTACAATAAGTATGTTGTTTGTAGGACATCCCCCACGAGACTTGTATTGCTGAACCAAGTAGCTGGTAGCTAGATCAGCTGCCATTTGTGCCATGCGATCACGCGCACCCGTTGACATCAATGCATGCCTAACTGCGGCACAAACATAGCGCGATTGAGCATACAATGAAATAGAGCCTTTTACAACACAGAAAGTACTAAACAGTCTATCCTATTAATATATCAATATTGGAAAAGAGAGGAAAAAACTGGCCATTTCTCAAGAATGCTGGGAGAGAAAGAGAAGTTATTTATTAACATAGAGAGATAGAGTTATTTAACAGAATCTGGGTTGTCTTCCTAATGAAGGTTATTTTTTTCTATTGAGAAATTGAGAAGGGAGGAGGAAGAGTAAATGTGGGAGTCTGAGAATTTTTCATTGGCCTTAGACTGTCACATGTTTTGCAAACAGCACATAATGTGTTGAATGCAGGAACTTCCTTACACTTCTGTCTTGTTGTGTACAATGCCTAATAGCATTTTTTAAAATTTGTTAACAGGGCAAATGTTGTAAGATCAGAACAGTAGTAAAATTTATTGCTTTTAGTGTCCATATGGAGACCCTTTCGCACTCTTAGAGGTGTGACTAAAACATTTTAAGTTTTCCATTCAAACAAGGGGTGTCAAGTTAAGTATACTTAATTAATTGTATATCATTGGTTTTGTAATTAGAATACAAGTCAGTAGTAGGATTATACTTTGTATAGTGTAATTATGGTGATTTTAATTAAATAGTGATAATTACACCACATAATATAGACCTTTCCTAATTAGTTGCTCCTAAAAACTCAATGCAATCTCATAAAAATATAAATATATATAATAAATATAAAGGATATATAAATGCATGTTAATCTGCTGCACTCACGAACATCAAAGGAATTTCCATGGTTCGTACCAATTTGGAATGCACTGTGGTACACTGTGAATGGCGACAACGGTTCTACCTTAAGTGCTAGTATATACTGTATATATATATCCTGGAACGGATAGAAGCGGTCGCCCTGCGTTTCCGATCAACCAGCTTGTAGTGACATATGGGGAATTTGTCCAACAGACACGGAGCCCCACATGGACAGCTGCTTACTGTTAATTCCAGGGGACCATCCAAACGCCAGAGGAAATTCCCGTGCCATTTCATAGAAACGGTGATGTATCACAGGTTTATCCCTGATCATGTTTATATTTGTGGCACTGTCTTTTTATTATTATGGTAAATCGGGTTGATCAGTGCGGTGGCCCTGAATTGGAATATCTCACAATCACTTTATGAACTCTAATTTCCATACAGAGATCTTACATTGGAACACAGTCAAGTGGCTTCCTTGGACTGACTATGTTTAATAAATATATGATCAATCTATATTTTACTGAGGGTATTTATAATGTGTATTTCTAAAAATGTTAGAGTCTTTTTCCTAGCTGGCTATCTATAGGTATTTAATATAAATGTATATTTTTTTTATTCTTAATTATAGCTATTGTGGTTTGTGGATATTTAATATTTTGCCTACACAGGTTGCATTATATTTCTTCTTTGTGTTGTTTTTCGTGGTCACTTTCGAAGTGATCCCTCGGATACCTGTTTACGTACTATCTAGGTGCACCTGTGGCTAGATCCGTGACAATAAGCATTTCTATTTATAATAAGAAGACAGTTCTTAAATACGTGGACATAAATTTCCTAAGTAAACCACACTGTGCACTTGCAGTGCATCAATACTTATTTGACAATTTGAGGGGAAATAATGTCTATGAAGTCATCTTGTTCTTGCATGGATCCTATATCATTGCTTGTGGAAGGTTCTCATTCATACAGGTCATGGTATATCTGTTGTATTCAGTTAGATACTTAAAGTTTAGTTCCTTGAAGATGTTTCCTATTCATCCCACTGGCTTTCTCTCATCAGAATGACTTGTCAATTATGTAGAACTGCACCAACTATATCCAGCACAGAAGAGCCAATTCCTCGGGTCAGGAACTCAGCCATTTACCTACAATTTTAAGAAATGGACATACTTTGAAGATTGTAATGTCAATATCTTGTCAAGGTACATGACTGTTTCAAGAGAGGTGAAAGGAGGCCATTTATGTGAAAATAAAGAAACCAAGCCTGAATAGAGGTGGGGGGGTTTGACACTAACTGTCTGCTATGTACAATGCTGTTTTGAACCTTACCCTGGGCAGTTTCGATAACACCTCTTAGCCTAAATTCATCCACACCTTTCCTCAGAAGGTCCATGCCACCTGGCTGTCATATGCTAATTGGGCTTTCAGGTAGTTAATTGCCAACAGTTTCTTGTACAAGTCATTCTGAATTGAGCAAGCCAGTCGGATGACTAGCAAAACATCTTCAGAACTAAACTTTAAGTCCAGTTGATGACTCACTGAATAAACAGATATCCTTTATGAGTGTTACATAAATTTTAATCACTGTTATAAGAAGATGAATTGCAAGGAAGCTGTCCCAGGTTGTTTTATCGTATAGGGTAGGTGCAGAAAGAATATTACTACACCGATTAAACCTCAGGCCACATCTGTAAAACAGGAAAATTTATTTATATTGTGAAAAAGTAAATAAAGCAAAAGGTTGTGAAGATAAAAAAGAGTTAGATTAAGTAAAAATAACCTGTGTAGGAGAAAGTGGCAATCATTTCTGCAATTTTGTTTAACTAAAGATATGTCTTTTTAAAAGGACAGAACACCTGCTCTAGAAACAAAATACATACACGCAGAGAGAGAAATGAACAGATTGTGTAATCTGATCAATTGGCCAATCAGTGCAATTTAGTCATCCCCTTGCGACAAATCTATTATGATGTGGTCATTTCAGAATTTTCCTTGATTATATCATCTAATAAAGGGTGACTTTTATACTATGCATTTTTTAATGTAATGTAAATATAGTGACATTTTAAAATTAGGGTCATCGAGAACATGAATTTACTGTAGATGTGAAGATTGATACAGATGCTTTTTAAGTAGGTGTATGGCACAAGTTTAAAAGAAAGTCACATCATTTTTTTTATTTTAAAGTTTATGCCATCTACTTATTGTTAATTGGTTTTGATCAATTCAGTGTTAGCCAGCTTTATCCTGTTCTGACCTTGTAAAGCAATAAAAATAAGTTCACATTATCAGTTAGACAAATACCTGTTTTTCCATGTAAAGCTATTTTATTTCACATATTCCTTTTAAATGAGGGGAAAAAACCTCAATAAAGGCCAAAGGCAGGCCAGAGGAGTAATAGGGGACATACCCCCCCACCACACATACTCCACACAATGAATAGCACCCAAAGTGAGGGACCTTAAATATTCTGACCCTCTAGTAAAGGAAAGTAACTCAGCTGATCAAAAAAAATAAGGCTTAAAGACTGCTAGACCTTATAAGTTTAATGGGAGGAACATGAAAAGTTGGGGGGATTCAACTGGCGTTAAACTCATGCTGTTGGTAAATCCCTTTCAGATTTGTGCACAAATTGCATATTGAATAATGAGGGGCAGATTAGCATGGAGCAATAATGGCTGTTTACAATTGTGTTTCGACATTTTTGATAACACCTCTAGCTACAATGCAATCAATATCTTGCTTTCAGGAGGTTTCCTTGCACTTGCTGTTATATTGCTGATGGGCATAAATTTATTGCCAATAGATTCTTGTACAAGTTTTTTCTGAATTGAGAAAGCAAGTCTGATGACTAGTGAATGTCTTCAAGAAAATAAGATCCAGTTGATCTAACTGAATATACAGATAAAGAGTAAATAACTATTTGTTATTTTGATGTTCCCAGAAAACGTGTTTAAAGTAAATTGAAAGTAAGTTTAAACGGGTAATGAGTCCATAGTCTTGCCCTCTCTCATACCCCTTCAAACAACCTAGGATGCTGTCTCTAGATTTTCTGGATCTTAATCTGCCCTATCTGCCTTGTGTCTCTGTGGACAGACACACCATGAGCAGTTTAAAAAGCCCGACCCATAATATTTTCTAAAGCTAGTTACAGACCCACAAGTATTCTTTTCTTTACCTGGACACTTTAGGGAGAGAAATGTTTTTTTGTCTTTTAAGGCTTGTGCTAGCTTTAAAAATATTAAAATGTTTGGGTGTGACATTCTTAATTATGTTTAAATCCTATGAAGCATCTAATAATGGGCATGCTCAACCTGAGTCTTGGTGGCAGTGCAATGGTGCTGCTGATGTCACAGCTCACGATGCAAGTGGTAAACACTGCCCTTAATACTGCTGTAAGTTTTGAAAGAACTGCAGCTAGAAGCATGATCCTGACAACTTAAAGGTAGAGTGTGCTTTTATTTAATAAAAGGGAACTTGTGATTCCCTTCAAGGAAAGATTTGCTTATTGCGTGCATATAGAATAAGTTAATAATATTTAATGCAATTATAATGCAGCTAATAAAGATTTGGATGCATTCCTCTAGATCATCTGTTTAGTATACATCATTGGTAGGGTAAAAGGTCAAATAGATACTGCAAATGTATGTCTTTATTGCTGCAAATTATGGTCTATTTTTGTATAAACATGTAGTTTCAAATTCAAGAGGCTTAAAAAAAGTTATTTAAATATAAAGGGTAAACTTATTTACACCCCCCCCCCAAAAAAACAACAACCTGCTTTGCAGTCAATATATACAGTAATAACATATTAAAAGAAATAAATATTAAAAAAGGGCTTGCTGACGGCTCTTTCCTATTAGTAGCTGTTGTATACCACTTGGTGCAAGTGTTTGTTACCAAAGAAATCTCATGATGGCATGCATATTATCCAGCCCAAACACATGTCTATACTACACATTTTTATATATTAATTTTATTATAAAGGCATAATATTTTTTGTGATGTATTATATATACTGTATAATATACTGTATATTATAAAGTGAACACATTTATACACACATTTTTTCTAATTCAATAAGCATAAGTTTTCGCAACATTGCATTGTATTACATTTTCAAGAAAATGTATTAAGAATATAAGAACAAATAAAACATATCGAGGGAATTTAAGCTGTTTGTATATTGAGATTCCATCTAAAACTTTGTGGGCCTTTAATGCTGCAATCACCATCACCTAAATGATGCCTAACCTGATGGGAAAAAAGTTAATTGCAACTTTAAGTTGGGGTTTTAGTGAATAGAGGTGTTTATGGGTAGATCCCCCCCATGTACCACCTTCAGTGAATCTCATCAAATCTACTTGATTTCAAATTTTTTGTTGTTTTTTATTGATATTTGAGAAGTAAATTATGTGATTACCTCTCTCTGCAGCAGAAACAGTGATATTGTACCAAGGGATCTCCTCTCTAATCTAAATGTTTTGCTGTTGTTTCATCACTCCGGTATTTGCATCAATTTCAAATTCTTTTTCTTCTTGTGAATTGTTTGTCAATGAAATATCTGTTATTAAGGAAAATTATTACTATTGTATATGTTCACTGACACAATGATGACTGATAATAGTGAATGCAATAATGCTAACTCTGTTAAGTTTGAATTTTAATTCATTGTTTTTTTTTAAAGCACTTATCACGATGTAAGTGGTAGTGTCTAGTGCAGACATGATAATTAGACAGACAATTCACTTCTGTTAGCAATAATGGTAGTTTCATAACATTTAACTAACTCAACCTACCACACAATGACAGTAACACTTTTGCAAATGAATGGATTTGTTCTCAAAATGTATCCAGTAAATTTTTCTGTGTTGAATCATCTACTAATATTTCAATATTTAAATGCATAATTGATTGAATGAGAGATAATTTGAACATATAAAACAAAGATCAAGTCTCTTAATTATTTCATAGCAAGTGAACATGATGCGATGTCATTTAGGCACAGAAGGCAAAGAAAAGTAGTACATTATTTATATTCAAATAAAAATGTTGGTCCTAGAAAATTAATCAAGTGATTCAAATTAAATTCCTTTTAATTTCTACTGACCAAAATGGTTGATATCCATAAAGAATCAAGCAAACCTTCATCAGTCAGGTCAGAATTTTTTTTTTGTGGTTTAAAGTATTTGAAGGGTTTCTGAAACATCTTGATCGATTCCTGTTCAATAAATCATCAATAAGCATATGGCCTACATTTTATCCTACTCATACAGATATTTTAATTTCTCTGTATGATTCTGTCATTGAATACTTTTTGATTGTTCATAGTTGTATTACAAGTTAATTATAATAAAAGACAATTGTGTATGTGTAATATAAAAATCGGTAGATGAAACAGTTTAATCAATTAATGAAATAAGTTTATAACTTATAAGTAATTCATTAGAACCCATTCAAAACTGCCTTACAAAAGAAATTAAATATATCTTCATTAAAGTATTACTGCATAAAGACCTTTGAATGTAATATTATTTCTGCTTGTAACCTTTATAAAAAACAAATAAAATAGATAATTGTTATTAATAAGAACCCCATGTAATTATTTGGTAAAACTTCTTTGAATTTATAAAACTAAACTATAAGCATGTCCACCTCCAAAACTA